>VXBI01001686.1:223966-239024 GCA_013397375.1 Toxostoma redivivum
TTTTATATATTGCATATATAGTATATTACATTTATAAACTATAATATATTGCATATATATTGCACACATTAGATATATGTAATATATATCATGTATACTATATTTCCATATATTTCATATAAGTTAAATATGATATATATCATACACAATAAATTATCTATTATATATAATAGATATTCTATTACACATGATTATATAGTATATAAATTACATTATATAAATCATATATGTTATATATTACATTATATATAACATGTGCTATATATATTAATTGATATATCACATACCCCTCATATAATAAGTTATATATGACATACCCTTTATATAATAATTGCTATATCACATCCTCTATATACAAATTATTATATATCACATGTGATAAATAAAATATTACGTATGTGATATATTAAACCTACAATCCATAATCTAACAATCCAACACTAGTTCTGGGCCTTGTCTCTCTGCAAACACACCTGACACCTTTATGCTGTGTCAGATACATCCTACATCAACTTGAAACTGTTACTCCAGGTCATAATTCCAAGCGTGCAATTTAAAAAATCCTTTGGATTGCCCATACCAATACCTCATCACCTAAGAGTTAAAACACTTTTCTTCCTCTACCTTGGTGGATTAGAAGGTGCATTTACAGAGGCAAAGTAGTCTTGATTTGTCTGGCATCCTCGGATGACCTCCGATACAGTATTAATGGTCTAGGGAAAGGGCAGAGAATAAAGTCACATCCATGTTTAAATCTGAGCCATGGTCTACCACCTAGATCTTTCAAAGTTACTCCAGTTTACCCTGACAGTTCAGTATTGAAAAGGACAAAGTCTCAGCTCAGAGACTTCAGTAAAACCAGTGTGCATTAAATCAAGCATTTAACAGCTGTGAAAAACGCTGAGCAAAGGTTAAGGGACACATAGCTCAGTCCCCTCCAGCTTCATTTTGTATGCCAGGTCAGTTTTTCTATGACAGCAAAATCACAGCCAAACTGGACACTTTTAAAGAGTGGGAAGGTGAAACCTTTTAAGAAGTTAAGAACTGGAATAGAGGAGTCCGCACTCAATCCAAGCACATGGTTTTATCAAGGAAAAATCCCCTCATCCTACATTGCTGGCAGGGCTTTCTAGAAGCTAAAATCCCTCATCACTGGAAGCCTATCAAATTAGAATATTTGTAGACTCTCCCAAAAAATAAAAACAGCAGTAAACCCACCCCCAAGCCAGGAAAACTCACTAATCAATTCATCTTCTCTGGGATATTCTGAAATCAAAAGAAAAAAAATAGGGAGATCGAAATCCTCTCTGGTTGCAGAACACCAGAAATTTACCAATGTAAATGACTCTTCATTTATGCTGCCCACACAGGAAGCTGACATCCCTGGCACGTGAAGAAGCTGCTCAGCAAATCCTCAGTAAGTCCCTGCAGCAGCTGCTTATCCCTGCAGACTGCTGCTATCACCCATTGGGTCACTCCCAGCCCTCCCTCCACGCACTGCCCTCTTACCTCCGTGAGGATATCAGCAGGAACCCCGGTTGCCATGAGGATGGTGCAGAGCTGCTGCAGGAGCCCACAGTGGAACATGGCCTTCTGACAGCTGCTGGTGGCACCAGGAGGGTTTGTGGGGGACACCAGGACCCGCACAAGCTGCAGAGAAGGAAACACTGCCGTGTGAACAGAGCCTGGGACTTCTGAAACCAAACCAAACTCATCTGCGGCTTCACTATAAAACAGAACTGGTTCTTAAAATGGAGACAATGAACAGAATCTCATTTATCTCATTGTTACATATGGCTGCTTGATTTTCAGTTTTATACTGGGGCATTCTTTACATAGAGCACCCCTAATTATGCTTTTAGTTTAAATTTCAGTTACATCTCAGGTGACATCACATTATGTGATACGCCAGCCATCACAGCTTCACCTCTGGCAGGGTTTGTGCTGAAAGCAGCACAGCTCATGAGCACAGGCAGCTAATTCTGAGCTGTAGAACTGGGTTTCACAGTTGTGACGTGACACTTCTCACTGCACAGGAGCTGACATAGAGCTGGCATTGGTAATTAGGAGCTGTAATGGCAGCTTACCTGCAGCATCAGGTGAAGATTAGTTACTTTCTGTGCAGACCACCCACAGTTGTCATCTCCAACCTCAAACCAAGGCTTCATACGTTGAATGTATGAACCTTCCTTGAAGAAATTCTGATTGGAATTATTATTCTTCAACAAGTTTTGCAACAGGAGGAGACAGTCTTCCACCACTATGCCTGATGAGACAAAATACCACATGGTCAATCAAAATATGCCACATGGAAAGAAATTAGCTTGTCCATACACAGAGGATGTTCTAGATAGAAGAGAGCATGCATTTCTGAGCTCTTCATTCTTACACATTAGGCTTGGATCAATAACTAGGAACCTTTTGAAACCATAGCTGCTTTTCTTCCACAAGCCCAAAGCAAAATTCCAAAGCTCATATCAGTCAAGTGGGTAAATGGGAAAAACTGCCAACAAAACCTAACTATGACTTTGTGTCCCAAAGTTCACCTGCTCCACAATCAGACTACACTGTCCCTATCAAATGCATTCAAATGAAGTTCCTCCTCAACTGCACCATGATTCTGAGGCAGCAGCTCTTCCTGCCTCACATATTCTCTACAATTACTGGCTTCCATCTTCAACTTAGTTCAAAGCTACCTTTTAGTTTTCAAATTACACTTGGATAAAGGCTCCTCCTATCAGAGGAACAGACAGGTGGGGGGGGGAAAGCAGAGAAGTCTTAGCACATAGGAATTTACATCACAAGTCTCCTAAGAATACTAACTGCCTAAAAATAGCAGTTTGAAATCAAAGGTTTGCTGAATATTTCCATGCCAACATTCCTGGAATAATGTAGCTGGGAGAGAAGCAGTTAACTGGTCCTGCAGCCCCCAGAAAGGTCATGGAATAGCAACCTGTCATGTTACTGAAATAGACTGTAGTAAACGCAGCACGTATTGTAGTAAAAAAACCAAGCCCTCAAATGCTGCATTGTTTTTTGCTCCTTTTTAAAATTCTTTTCCTCTCCCAACAGGTGACTGGCTAGTCAAGAAGCTGAGCAGAAAACTGAAGTTGTTGGTGCAGCTGAAGGAACTCAGCAAGCTGTTACCTCCAGCTACTCCAAGCATCCAAAGATCTCGTGGGAAGAATGCAGATGCTTAACTGAGTAAGTGACAAATGCAGCACACACATGTGACACTGCCACTCCAAGTAGATACATGCACAGGCCTGGGTCAAGCAGCAACACACTAACTCATGCACACATGCTCAGAGGAGTGCCCTGATGTTTTCACTAAGTACACCAATTTTTCAAAAGACACTGGAACACAGCTGAACCTGGTCAATCTGGTTTTGCTTATTTTGTGACAACCAGTCTATGAACTGTGATCGTTTTACCCACTGACAGAGCTCCAGCCACCCACTAAGGTAAGCCTGGAAACATCAGCTCACAGTTGCACAAGCACAAGGCTAAGTCTTAGACCCCACTGCACCTCCATCACTGTTTCCTTCCTCTGTTATGATATCCAGAAGTCTCTCGAAGGCATTTTCAAAGGCAACAATCTTCTGTATGGCTGCATTACTTTTGGTCAATTGCTGTAACAATAGGACTCCCTGGAGAGGTAGAGGAGAAAATAAATCAAACCTGGGTGTTAGTAGAACTCCATTGTTTTTTCACAAGTCACAGCTCCTGGGAGGATGCTGAACTAGCAGCATAATCCTCAGCCAGGACCACAGGCACACCCCCATGCCCTGCAGCTCAGCACATGCACACCCCCCACGGACAGCAGGCACTGGCTCGTGCATGCCCTGACACAGGGGATGCCAAGGGGCCCTGCAGAGCCCGTGCACTCACATCATTGCGGATCACCTCCCTGGAGTCCGCCAGCAAATCCATGAGGCGGGAAACACCTGCGAGAAACAGGTTTTGAAAAATATGTGAAAGGTGCAGCTTTTTCTTGCTGGAGGTCTTTAAAACATCTTGCTTGAGGCTCCTCTAGGCCTCTGCCTTGTCTGCTGAGCATCAAGCTCCAAGCGTATCAGCAATGGATTCAAGCACTCACCCATGGGGCTGACCAGAATGATCTGCTGCACTTGAGGCCCTTGCTGCTTTAAGAGAGATGTCAGGAGCTTCACTCCAGGCCAACGAACGTGGAAATCAAACTCCTGAAAAGAAAGAAAGGAGCACGTTAAGTAACCAACTCCTCACTATTTAACTCATACACTGACAGTTCCATAATACTGCTCAAAGCATGACACAAGTTCCATATGGGCAAAGTTTGTTACTGAAACTGGACTACAAAGGAAAGGAAAAAAAAAAAGAGGGTATTGTATTGTTCTCTCTCCCAAGCAAAATCATATTCTTAGTTTGGGAACAAAAATTTTAACAGCTCCAAGTAAAAAGGCAGTCCATGAGAACAAAACCGTTGGAAAACGAGTTATATATCATGCTGCTGGAAAGCAGTCATCCTTTCCACTTGAACTGCATCTCAGACACAACTGTATCCTGATGATTTCATGATCATCTGAAAAATAAACCTTGCACATGGAACACCCACAGCTGTTTAGAGAGCAATAATTTTATTGTTTCCAATTAAGCAACTAAACCCCTTTCTCAAGCAACAGGATGAGAGAAAATGGCCACAAGGTGCACCAGGAGAAGTTCAGATCAGCTATTCAGGGAAATTTCATCACTGAACAAGAGGTTGGGCAGTCCAAAGATTGCCCAGGGCAGCAGTGGAATCATCCCTGGAAAGTGTTGGGGAAATGTGGCTGTGGCACTTTGGGACTGAGTTTAGCAGTGCAGATGGTAGTGCTGGGTTAACAGCTGGACTCTATGATCCTGGAGGCATTTTCCAATCTAAATGGTTCTGTGGTTCTCTTCCACGTTGCCCTGCTTTAAAAGCTGCACCAATGGTGTTCAGCCAGGTCAGTCCTGACTCACCTCCACCCCATCTCCACTGGATCCTGGCACACCTCACCCCGACAGTAGCTTCACTGGACAAAATCATGGCTCTCCCCATTAGGAAAAGCACCACTCAGCTCTCAGCAGCCTAAACATGACCCAGTTACTCACCTCCACCAGAGTCAACAGCAGAGTGACATTTTCTTGCTGTTTAATGAAAATCTCTGTGAACTGACTCCCGAGATCATCAACTTGTTTTGCTGAGTTTTCTTCTGTAACAGCAAAAAAACAACATATTACAACACAACTGGAACAACTTCAGCAGCTGTGATTTTTATTCTTACTAAAATAAGGCCATGGGTGACCATAAGATTTTGAGTCACTGTTATAAATGTTAATTGAATTACTTTCAGAACAAACACCAAAACGAGCTTTTCACAAAATAAAAAACCTACATTCTTCCAAATGTAACTCTTGAATCTCAGCAGTTACATCCCATATAGCTGCACTGATTCCCATCAAGAGCCTTGATGCGTAAGGAATATAAATCATCTACAGCTAATTGGTCCAAATATCTTAATTATTCTATTGGGTTTAGCAATGGAAAAATACCTAAACATTAGGGAAAGGAAGAGTCACACAGATAAGCATCAAAACCTCTCAGTCGTGGAATCTGAACTGATTTCAGAAGTCCCAGAACTGAGTGCCATTCCATTCTTCACTCTACAGTTACACAGAATTGGGCTATCACATTAATTGTCTCACCTAATTATTTCATGCATAATTGTTGCATGAACAAAAAACAAATGCAAAAGTATCCCACAAAACGACCAAACCCCATGCAAGCAACATCTCTGCACCACTGCTATTTTTCTAGGCCAAGTGACAATTTACGTAACTGTTCCACAAAACAATGGCATGTAGGTACTACTGGTTGACATAATTAAGCAATGTCAGCTGAAAAACTGAACCAAGAGCAATTCTAATTCGAAGGGAAAGGGTTTCTTTTAATAGGAATAAACAGAAAATAAGCAGTAAAGCAAGTGAATTTCTGAACAAATCCCAAAGTCTTCAGATCTTCTCCTCCAAAAAACTCTCTGCTCTAAATTACTAGCAGCAGAAATTATGATAGATTACAGAAAATGTTAAAAGGGAAGACAGACTATGTGCAAAAATGGCTCTAGCCCCAGGCACATAGCACCTAGCAGGACAGAAGTCCTATTGTGACTTCTCTGAAGCTGAGGGTCTTATCAAGTCTAGGCCATTCCTGAGCTGACAGATATTCATTTAAAGAAATGAAGATGAAGAACTCCACACAAGTTCAGCTTCTGCACTTGCTGCTGTAGAACAAGAGGCAACTCAGCTGGGAATCAATCACACAAGGATTGCACATCCTGTAGCTGGCTGCAGGCCAAGGAGAGACAGCCCATAAAACCTAAATATTTTACTTTCAAAATTAAGTCTAAACACTTCACTTGGACTTGTCCATGAGCTGTGACTGAACCTCTTGTCCTTGTCCCGCCCTCAGCTGCAAACAGCAAATATTTGAAGTCTTGATGTCAACTGTTGCCCTTGCACAAGCTGCAGGTGCTAAGGCAAAACCTGTGCAGCATACACAACTGGCACAGCCTATCCCAGCCTGTAGCTGGTTCTTCTTACTCCAATTCAGTATTATTCTACCTAAATCACACTTTTTCAAGTATTTCTTCTATGTTTAATAAAAAACCAAACAGGCAAAGGGAAACTCTTATTTTCCACTTACACCAGAGATCTTGCAACCAGCCTTGTACCCATACTTGTTCCTTAAATCCACACATTCCCAGGGCTACCTCAAACCAAGCCAACAGCTTCCATCTAGTAAGATCAGCTCTTATCAATTCACTACCAAGCAGCAGACTAGAATTTAGTTTTAAAAAATAAAAGCAGTTTTAAAAAGAGACCATGCAAAGCATTAGTGGTAACCGAGGGTAGACATGAAGCCTGTATTTTAGCATGCACTGCTTAAAAGAGACACTGTGAAGGATGCTCTTGTGCAGCTCATGCACTGGTGTCCAGCTTCAGGGCTTCTTGCAAACAGAAACTCTGTTCACAAACTTTGGTCCCTTACAATCCTACCAGTTTGGGGCTGCACACCTTTTGACACCCTTAGCAAGAATTTACCATGTCTGCAGCCTCTGAGGTTCTGCTGGCATTCAACATGCCAAGTCACAGGAGAAATCAAATTGGAAACACACTTGAACTCCAACGAGTAAGGATAGAGCAGAAGGCAAAATGTCTTCCCTGAGCTCCAGTGCAAGGTTTTACAGTGTCCTTTTTGAACAGCAGCAGGTGTTACCAGCAGGAGTAAACTAGGGCTAAAACAAAGGGCCATATTTATATAAGTAAAGGTTCTTTTACCTTCAGAGTCATCTGTCAGTGCAGGTAAAATAAAAAGAAACAAGAGACAGGTTTACCAGTTGAACAGCGTTCCACAAAGCACAACCAATTACAGCATAAGCTCAGGGTCCCAAAGCAGCCATCCCAGCTTCCTACAGCAGCAGGATTCCTGTGGGAAGTTCTTCTGGAAGGGGTCAAACTGCAGCACCCCATAACCCTTACAACCCCGGCCATCTCTCACACAACTCCAGCTGGACAGTTCTTCACTCTTGGCAGAAACCTGCCAACACTTCTGTCCAGTCCATAATCAAGGCCTCGACCACAAACAAATTCACCAGCAATATGAAACGCTGATCTTGTCCTAAACCTTTTTAATCAAGATGGCGTACTGGAGGAAAATGGAAAAGAAAGCCAAGCGCAATTTGAAATATGATTTAAATTAACATTCATCAGCCTTGGAGACCAGTTTAATGCCTTCAGAAAATGGATTTTTACAACCCAGCTGTACAAAAATAGGTAGAAAATTTCTAAATCTTTTTCTCCACTGCCACAGCAGGGTTGAAAGAGGTTTTCACACTTGTATGTGATACCTTATTGCAGGTACCTCAGATTTTACATCTCAACATCCTTGTTAAATCATGAGATGGTAATGTCTCATTTGACAGTACAGCCACAACTACCCTTTCCCAACAGCAAAGAAGGACTTGATTCTTCACTTAAAAACTAGGAAAAAGTTATCACATTCCAACCTGGCTCCTGTTCAGAGAACAAAGTTTTTTCAATTAATAAGCAAGAGGTCCAGCGTTACTTCAATGCAAGCTGCATACAAGATCTTTAGCATTATCCTAAGAGCTATACACAGTAACAAAGCAGGTCTAGGTTAAGTGTTAGTAAATCACAGTATTACAGCTGATAACTCAAACAAAGTACCAAGGAAAGCAATGCCACAGTTAACACAACTATTGCTACCAAGTGCTTACCTTGCTCCTCCTCTTCTAGGTCATTCGATATAACATTGTAGAGTGTGTCCAAAGCATAGCCAATTATTTCAGAATCTGAACTGCAAATGAAAGAACCACTTGTCTTTAATTACTTATTTCCAACTACTCTTACAACATAGCTTTCTGCCCAGGCAGTTCCCTTTGCAGCACTAGGCCAAGTAAGAAGCACAGATTTATTGCAGCATGAGCTATCTGCTCCCTGAACAGAGTCAAGCTCCTTTTCCCAGTGCCATTCCCTCAGGTGAGCCTCAGGAAGTCTGGCAAAACCAGATGACCACAGGACTCCTCACTGTAGGTGTGTCTAATGTTCTGGGTCAGTCCCTCCAACCTGTTCCGATAGCAGCAGAAATCCCTAGGAGTGCTTCACACTTGCCAGAAGATCACTCAATGCAGCTGCAGACAAGCTCCAGCATTCCCCAGGTGGGACCCTCCGTGCTACACTGTCAGACAGGACCAGAGCCAAACCCTGGAGCTCCAAGGGAATGCAGCAGCAGCTGTGGATTTTCATCAACAGGTGGCCTCTGTGTCACCAAACCGACTAAACCTAATAATTACAGGGTTTTGAACTCCAGCATTCCCAGGCAGCTGCAGGGAACCCCAAAGCATTAGTTCACCTGCTCCCACCCAGACTCTCCACTCAGGAAAGACCTGTTCTGCATTACCAAGGCTGAACCATCTGTAAACCCTAGCAACAACTGAGGCACAGCACAAGAGTTTATGGGGCAGAACATAACCATTTCTGCTACTTGCTTTGCTGCTCTTAAACCAAAAGGTTGTTTAAAAAAAAAAAGGGAAAATAAAACTTAAAACCACAGAGAAAGGTATATCCAAGTGCAGAAGGACCCCCCACAGCATTTTTATTACTCTATCAAGCATCTGAAAAGAATACTGTAAAAAAAAAAAAATCTCACACTCCAACTTCTAAGTATTTACTCTCATTGATCTCCAAGGCATTCCAAGTGAGGCCTCCACACCAAAGATAAATTTGCATTTCATGATGCTGCTAGGCCGGTTCAGAACAGAGGCCTGAACAACCACCTAACCTTTTAGTCCATGGAAACAGTCTCATCTAGCAAGTATGATCACATCTCAGCCTGCTTACTCTTTCTCTTTACTGTCATTTTAGTTCTTCAACACACTACCACGAAGTCTGCACTTCCCTTTTCACAGAAATGAAACAGATCCACACCTAAAACCAGACCAATTCTTTCTTGGAAACTTGAAAAGCAAGGCTGCCGCTTGGTGGGTTTCTTAAGGTCCCTTGTTAGGGAAATGACAGCAGCTCTGAAAGAATAAGGACATTTCATGTACACATGATGAAAAGCAGGCCTTGTTTCTCTGGCTGAAAGCTAAGGCACCACAAAATGAGGACAGCAGCATCCCACCTCTGCTGTTCACTGCCTTGCCACCATCTGCTGTTCAGCACATCCCACATCTCATTGATTATTCTGTTCATCCTGAAGCTGTCCAGCTTTCACTCTACAGTAAAAACCAGTCAAGAAACAAGACTTCTCAGGCATCCCTAAGAGGCAGCCTTTGTGCAAGGCAACCACCCAGCACAAGCCACCTCAGCCAACCTGCCTCTGCTAGTGGTGAGTTTCCACAGCATTCAAACAAGATGTCAGGAGCCCCAGTTCACAAACAGCAGCAGAGCAGAACCATGTGGAAGTGAGGGCACCTGACTGTCCTGCACATGGATAACTGAGGTTTGTGCCTTAGGGAAAAAAAAAGGACGTGTCTTAGGTCCACATATTAAGCACCAAATTCTTTCAACTCCTTCAATTGTCACACTGAAATTCAAAAACCTTTTAATATATGTAGAAGCAAAGCAGTTAAGGATCAGGTTGACTTCTCACTCCAGTGCCTTCTCTCACACCAACAGTTGAGTGGTATTGCCTTGTTCCACAGTCAAATGCCAATTTTTTTTCAAAATAATCCCTGGTGGGATGTAGCAACATCTCAACAACAAGTCACTAGAAGCCCTCTACCAGATCACTACTTCATATTACAAAATAAACACATGGCAAAAAAATTCTACCGTATATAAATGTAGAACATGTAAAAGCTGACTCAGGCTCCAGGATGCCCAATTCACTGGAAAACTTAAAGAAATCAGTTTTCTATAGAACAAGTTTTAAGCACTTGAGCCAGAGACAGAGCTTTAGGCAACCTACAAGTAAACTGTTTAACAGGTGGAATGATGTGTTGCACTTCAGAAGTGCTATGTTGCTGTTTCAGGGTAAAAACTGTAACTAAGGCAAAGGAAGACGCCAGGATTCAAGGAACTGAAAACTGGACACAGGCAGCACTTACATTTTTCTAATCAAATTAAACCCTGCTGTCATCTTAAACTTCACAGCAACAGAGCCAATGGGCTGTAAGCCAGCACATGTGCATGATTTACATGAGTACAGTGACATGTGAGAAGACAACTTCAGTCACTGACCTCTCTGCTAAAGCAGCTGCAGTGCAGAAAAAAAAAAAAAAAGAAAAAAAAACAGGTGGAAAAGAGCATTTTCCACTTCTGCAGAAAGCTTCAGGGCACTTCAGGTGGACACTAGAAAGGCCCAAAGACCAGACCTGTGGGCACACACCAAACGAGCAGCCTCTGTCACACCAGCAGCCTCCCAGTTCAATAGACCCATCACACTGGGCCTGTGACTCCTTTATCAACCACTTCATCAGTCCTACTGGTTTTGATTTCAATTGAGAGAGTCCAGGAAACCTCACCTCTACCATTACTGACCCCAAACAGTAACACCAACTCCCATACGTAACACCTGCACTGATCACACACAGAGCAGAACTATTTCTCCAAGAAGCCACAGCACCCAACACCTGGCCTACCAAACATGCAACAGCAAATGACTCTAGCAACACCTGCTACAAGCCAGCATTTCCTCAGCTGAAAACCCAAAACCCCCGTGTATTTATTATTTTTTTTCAACTGCAGCCTGAGTCACACAAGGTATGTGCACAGAACCCCAGCACACACAACTTGCAAAGGATCAACTGGAGCCCAAGAAGCACTGAAAAGCCTCAAGTACCTGCCCTAAAGGCTTCAGGATGCCTTCAAGCGGATCAGTAGAGTCCCGCCTCCCTTCTCAAAGTTCAGATCTGCTCTCAGAGCAGATAAGTGGATGAAAGTAGGCTCCTTAACCCAGTTTTTTAAAGGGCTTCCCCTTCACATCCATGACAGTTACTCCTATACCGTTCCCTTTCACTGTTTGCACCAGGTCAGACGTTCCAATTTAACTACCCAGCCCACGGAATAGGAATAACATGGACTTGCCTAGACAGCAGCCTCCCACCTTCTTCCCTGCTGGCATAACTGGGCAGGCAAGAAGGGCCACAATCAGCAGCTTTTGGTTGAGCACTGAAGAGTTTCATGTCCTATAACCGTAACTGGAGCAGGAGGCCTCCCTGAAGACACTGAACTGCAGCTTTCCTAATTCTCCTCGGTACTGGCATTGAAGGACATGCTCCTCCTTCCAGTGTATGCACATCTAGGTATTCCACAGCCTCCTGACTGTCTCATACAAATTTACCAGCTTGATGTTCAAATCCAGACTTAATGACTCTCCCCATACATTTCCCTACCTAAACACCACTATTTGAAGCTTAAATCCAAGGCCTGCAAACAGTGCAACATGTAGGCATTATCAGGTGCAGCAGTGATTGAAGGGATGGATAATAAAGATATTCCAGGCACTGGATTGCATAAGTATTACATTCTAGTCCATACAGGACTCAGACTCATGCCGTCTGTCTTAGCAGCAGCCTCGGAGTCCTGCTCTCCTGTTTACCTGAAGCCAAGTTGTTTTTTAACACGCATGAACAAAAACACACACCTGCTGACTTCATTCTTTCCCTCTTAATTCTGTCTAGCTCACCTTTTGCCCAGTAACAGCTTGATCTGGGTTCTTCCAAACAGCGGATTTAGTTAACATGATCCCTTTGGACTCAGCTTTCTACAGTAGTGGAAAGATGCCCCTGAGAAGCACTAAGACATATTTTGGTAGCACCTTCACTCTAGAGCTTGTCTTTCCCTCATCCTGGAATTCTGTTCTTTTTACCTCCGAATAGGCTCTGAGGACGTTTGCCAGCATAAAAAGCCAAGGTGGAAGAGGAGCTGCCAGAAACCTAGCTGCCCTCCCAGCTTGTCAGTGCGGGGCACCAGGTCTGCATGTGTTGTGTCAGCAGCCCAGAGCAGCGGCAGGATGCTTACCGGTCTGTCTGGAGAACGTGGATGAGGTGTTCCATGGCTTGGATGCCAACCTCCAACCGGTATTTCTGTTTGGAGAAGAGACAAACGCTTAATGGTCGAGCCCAAACACCAAACAAGGCCTTTTTAACAGTACCTGACACAGCTACTTGAAACTCGAGCCATTGGAAGTTGGCTACTTACCTTGGATAATGACTTGAGAGCACGGACAGCATCCCTGCGGTCATCCAGTAAGGTGGACGAAGCTACTCGGTCACACAGCTTCTGGATCTAGAAGGTACGTACAACAAACACACACGGTAAGCCGGCACGGCGAGGCTGCGGGGGACACTCCCGGCACGCAGCCGAAGGTCAGGAACCTCTCGGCAGAGCTGCTCCTTCCCCGCTCCAGCCAGCGGCTCTCGGCCCCAGCAGCACCGGGCACCACCCGGGCCTGTCAGCGGCAGCGGCGCAGCCGGCGGCCACAGCGCGGCCCCGGCCGGGCCGTCCCGGCCCCCCGGCCCTGCCGCTGCCNCCGGCACCGCCGCCTCCGAGCTGAGCCCGGCCCGCTTCCTTCCAGAGCTCTCCCGACAGGCTCGGCTCCCGGGCCGCCGCTCTCTCCCGCCGGGAAACGCGCCATGGCCGGGCGGATCGCAGGAGCTTGTGCTGCGCGTTTGGTGACAGCCAGCAGCACTCAGCCAGGGACTGGGGGCATGAACCTGTCTGAGAAGTAAAAAAGCACGCTCCTGGAACACAGCTCCCCCCGCGTCTAGGGGTCTGCGCATCCACAACAACCCCTAGGCAAACACTCAGGCTTGCAACTCAAAAATTGCATTCGCTTCTAATGAAAAATAGCAAGGTGACTTGATGGTGACCAGCTACTCTTGACTACAAGTATAGCGTCCAAGCACTTTTGGAACTGAGTCATCTCAGTGAGAACCAGAATACCTAGATAAGACTGATGGTTCAAGGCCAGGAGAAGAGCACCACGAAGTACTTAAATTACTTTGAGATACTGAGTGCCCCATCGGATGCTAGCGTGACATACTCCGGAATCCTGATGAGGAGCAACAGCCAAGAACCAAAACTGCAAACCTTTCAGGCACTGCACCCACACAGCAGCTCCCAGCCTGAATGTTACTGGTAGGGTTTGGTAGTGATTGGCTTATTCTACACATCCAGTCAAAGTAACTTTAATTGCAACCACAGCACATGGGCACAGAAAGTACCAAGATGATCAGTTCCAAAAACTAGTTCATTTCATTCCAGGGAGACAACCCCTCTCACCTAACCATTTAAATCAAGAGCTTTGGAGATTTCATTTTCCCTATCAACTAGAGAATAAAATTCAGAGTTTTTACCTTGTTGGGCAACAAAGACCTTTCAGTCAGGTTTGGTCACCAAATGATAAGGTGGTTATAGCAACCATAGCCATGTCAGCAGCTTCCTGATCCACAGGGGGACACCTCCAGCCCGCAGTCACCACACACCCCAAGTTTTGCTGAGCAGAGTCATGCATACCCAGGCTGTGCATCCCTGACCTTGATTGTCCCCTCAGCCTGCCCAGCAGCACGCTGCTGCTACAGAACTGAGCTGGAGCTCATGCACATGTCCTCTTACACCCCAGTGCCCACTAGCTGCAAAACAAGCCTAAGAAAAACTCTTCTCCTAAACCAGAGGTGTTTAGTTATTCAAAGATGAGAAAAGGTTCCCCCCCCTTCCCAACACTGATGATTCAAGGCCTATTCTGGGCCAGTGCACACCAGAACTCACCAGACATGTTCAAGTTGGTATAAAGAGATTCTGGTCCTTACGAAGAGAACAGGAAACAACCAACACCAGATTCTTCCACAAACCAAAATTTATTTCCATCCTCACATACACAACCCCGAGAAAGAGAGCAAACTGCTTCCAAAAGAGATGTCTGAGACACCTGCACCTCTCCTCTCAGAGACACAAGATTCTCCAAGGGGCAAATTCTGCCTCCATGTAAAGGAGTTATCTAGTATCTGACCTGCAGCCATGGAGACTTTTTTATTTCAGCATAACTCAAAAAAGTTTCTATTTCAGTGAGAAATTGCAAATTTCCAACTGAGCAAAATATGGGCGCACAGCTCTTCATAGACCGCTGCTGTATCCAAACACTGACCGCACCGTGGCTCTACAGGCTAGACACCTCCGTCCAAGCGAAACGGCTCTGATGGGCAGGTACCAAACTCGGCCAGCCACTCTCTATCATGGTCCCTTGAAACCACAGTAAGGGCCAGACACAACCAGAGAGAAACAAACACCCCAAAAACACAACGAAATTGCGAAAGAACCTCTGCTCGGTTTCCGTCCCCGCCTACTAAATACGCGCTCGCGCCTGACGTCACCGCGCCAGCCCGGTGGTGATTGGCGGAGAGCGCCGGGGAACGGCCCGCCCTTCCCCTGACTGCCCCGCCCATCCTCCCGCTCTGCGCAGGCGCGCGCGCGCGTACGCACGCACGCACGCACGGGATCCGCGGCCGCCCGCCCGCCCTCCCCCGCCCGCCGG
>VXBI01001686.1:239060-266209 GCA_013397375.1 Toxostoma redivivum
CTCGGCTCGGTTCGGAGCGGGGGGGTGGGGGGCGGCTTTTGTTCTTCGTCACCTTGGCGGCTCTTCCGCCTCGCCCCGGGCGGCGAGGGGAGGCCGGGGGAAAGCGCCCCCAGGCCCCGCGTTACTTGGTGCTGGCTGTGGTGTTGGGCCCTGCGGTCGCCGCTTCCCGTCTCACTTCATGGATCGATTCCCTGTGCATGGGCCTCCAGAGG
The DNA here is from genome assembly GCA_013397375.1 of Toxostoma redivivum. NCBI lineage: Eukaryota > Metazoa > Chordata > Aves > Passeriformes > Mimidae > Toxostoma > Toxostoma redivivum. The sequence goes on from VXBI01001686.1 coordinate 239,273, forward strand.
TACGTGGGCTTCGGCATGGACTGGGTGCTGCTGCGCCGGCCTCGGTCATGCTGATGAAGCTCCCTCAGCTCCCCATCCTCGGCTCAGCGGGCCCCTCTGCTCTCCTACGAATTCGTACGGCCGTGGCAACCTGGCTGTACGGGCTGCCCCAGCTCTGCAGACCTCACTCACCTTTCTGCGCTTCCCCTTTCCTCAGCCATAACCTGGGCTGCTCTGTTAGTGCACGGAGTGGTATCGCAGAAGTTGTTGTGAGCACCCTTTATTCTGCAGAGCTGGATGCCTTGAGTAGATATTTTTTGAGCTGTTCTCGTTTGTCACCTGAGTTGAGTTCATTGGGTTCTCAGGCTTCTGCCTCCCTTGATGCCGGAGATCACTGCAGTTCCAGCGTGGGTGCCCAGGAGCATCTCTCTACAACAAATCTTTTAAATCCCTTGGGTAGCTGAGTGAGCCTGGATCTTGAGCTTGGTGCCAGGTACCACTGCATAAAATTACTATCGCGGCAGAGAACGAGACAATACGATTGTTTAATTTCAATCAGAAAGTTTTAGTCAGTCGTGTAGATATTGTTATTGTGGCCCTCTGTGCTGGTTTAGCAACTCCCAAGCCCTCTGTGTGTTCTTCAATTCAGTGTGCAAATGATGTGCTTTCATTCAGAAAGAAGTGTAAAGATGCCCAAGGTACTTTTGAACAGCTGAGAAGTAGGGGAAGTTATATCAATCCATACCAAGTTTCTGAAGGTAATGTGGCTCTGCTGCTGTAGTACTGCAGGAGAGTATAGGATATGTCAGCTTGGATTCTGAGCTGAGAACTGATTGCTGACAAACCGATGTTGCTTTACTTCTGGTGTTGATTCAGGAGGCATTCTGTGTTCTTTGTGATTGTGGGTGTGGGTACAGGTCCATACATCCCCTAGGAAAGCTTGTCAGTACTAAGGATTCCTTCTTCTCGTGAACCCTGGTTGCTTGGATGTCAAAAACGTGATCTTGGTTTGCCATTGGAAGTGTTCTTAGAATACTTTGTTTAGCAGATGTGGGCTTGCTGTGGGAAATTATGATCTGTATCTGATGATTTTTTATTAGGAGTGTAAAATCTTTTGTGTGAAAACTGGCTTAAACTGAAGAGAAAACCAAAAGTCCATCATCCGCATAGCTGCTGATGTCCATATGAATGTTTTCCTTTATGGAACTGAGGATTAAAATTAAGCATCTATTCTTGCACTTAAGATTATTTCAGAGCACTGAAAATACAATGAGGAACCACTGTACCTTAAGGTACAGGGTTGTGTTTGAGTCTTGTGCTGTAGTAGTTATGGTGCTACATGTCACTGCTTTTGAGAGCATTCAACAAATAAGGAACTGTGTTGCAACTTCACATGAAAAGATGAGCATGTGAGACTAACAGGCGTATCTGATGAGACACTGTGAGAAAGGCGTTGAACCTGGTTGTGGATGATGACACAGAGGTGAAAAGGCTCCCCCAGAGCAGGTCACTGTTGTTATTGCTCTTTGGGTGCGTGTTGGCCCTTTGGGACTACACCAATGGAAGCTTAATTGCCCGGAGGATGGTCTTTCCCTATGGCAGCTGTGTGCTCAAGATACAGGGTGCTGTTACACTCCTCAAAAAAACCCCAATCACAAACCAAAACTAAGCCAGCCTCTCAGGAGAGCTTGATTTCGAAAAGCTGTGTGCTGTGCCTTGGAGCTCAGCCGGTTCAGAATGGAGCACGCGGGTGAAGGAGATCACGAAGTTAAGGGGTTCTGGTAGATGACACACGGTTGCTGGTCCTTGCTGCATATGCAGGATACTCTGAGGGCTGACCTTGCAGAGCATGACAGAGACATGGTGCTGTCAGTACTGGAGTCTTGTCTGGGACTTCTGATTGCCCTCTCGGGATTTTTTTCCTAGCAGTTTGTGCTACTTTGACTTTCCACAGGGTCTTTGACACCCCCCAGGCTCTGCAGGGCTGTGTCGGATGCCCTGCCTTGTGTCTGCTGGGCTCTCAGTTTGGATTTTGAGCTTTTTTGAGGTGTGGCTGCTCACACCATGTGTGGCAGTGATGGCATCTCAGTCGTGCTTATGGACTGCAGGAGTGAGTGTGCCCTGTAAGGCCATATTTTTAGCTTGTCTGCAGTAAGAAACACAGTTCAAATGTGATAATCTGGGTTCAGGAGAAACATGTCCAAGATTGTGAAAGCTCTCCCTTTCCCTTCTGCTTTACTTTAGCTCCAGAGGTGTGCAAAGTGGCACTGTGTCCCTAGTGGCTTTGCTTAGTGTGCCCTCTGTGTGGGGAACATCTTCCCAATTTGCAAGAACATTTTTCTCAATTTTTTCGTTTTAAGCGGTGTAATCAAATCTGATTAACAACTTGGACAAGAGTTGCAAACTTGGGGATGTACAAACAAGCCCTGCTGATTTATCTAAAATGATAGCTTGATGTCTGTGTGCCTATAGTTACAGACAAATTGTTCTATGGATGACTTGTTCAGAGGATGAAATTTGCTTGTCAATAAAACAAAATTTTATTTGCTTATATATAGTTTTTTATTGAAACAACTGGTGAGGCCCACAGCTCCCTTGCAAAGCTTAAAAATTTCTCTTGATGGAAGTTATGTTCAAGTTCAGGTGATGATTTCTTCAGCTACTGTCAGAATTCAGTTCAACTTTTTTTCTGCTTTGTTTGTTTTTTAGTTTGTTTTTTTTCCATGCAGAATTGATGAAACGTCCAGGCAACTTCACTATTGTTGGTCTGTCTTGAAACAGGATAAAAGTGGCTTTGGAATACCTCTTTGAGCATAACCAGAGACTTTGTGCCAAAATTATTCTCTGGATACCTGAATTTGAGAATATGGGCCACCATTCTATAGCTCAGTCATGGCCTCGGGTAACAGTGCTTTGCACAGATGACGAGTCATACTTCTGCTTTCTATAGGGCAAGGGAAGTAATAATAATAATAGTAATAGTAATAATAGTAATGAGAATGCTTACAGATATTATAGGGGGAAAAAGCTTTGCAAATGTCAGAGCTGCCTATTGAGCAAAATGCCAGGGAACATTTCACTACTCCACACGTCTGCACTGCTTGTTCAGAAACAAATTGCTGCTTCCCTTTTGCGCAAACTAATGGATGATGATTTGGGGTTTGATTTCTCGTTTGTTTTTTTTTTTTCATTCCATTAAAGAAGGGACAAGCACAGCTTAATAAAGTTTTGTGTACAAAGATGATTACAAAGGTTGAATGATTTTACATGCTCTTACTTGAGTGTGGGCATAAGAAATGATGGTAGTTGATTCTCACGTGGTTCAACACAGTTGGGGCTGTACCTCATCCTGTTAGCCCTCAGCAGCTTCAGCTTGTGGCAAAGGCTGATTCCTTGCTTTATTTGTCATGGCCATTAGTGAATTTCAGTACTGTGCAGTTGTTCTTTGGAGAAAATTATCTTTTCTGCTTTTGTTTGCTAATTTTTGCCTGCAAATAGCAAATAATTTCTTTCTGTGCCAGTTCTCTTGGAAGAAATCCTGCCTGTAGGCTGAAGTCATTGTTATAAACTTGAGTCACACCAGTTGAAGTTGCAAGGAGTATTTCACTGGCACATGTGTGTTCTTTAGTTTTGGAAGCAGGTTTGTCACCTCTGAGTCTTGTCATGGGAAGAAAGAGATTCCATGTTGCATTGTGCCTTTCAGTTTATAAGTGTACTGCAAAATATTTTGTGGGACTCCTGATTCTCCTTGGTTGAGGAAAGCACTGGAAGCCCAGTGTGCCTTCCTGGTCATAGAGGAAGTGGAAGTAGTAGATAAGGTGGAAATTCTATCTTGTGGATGAGTTGTTATGTCAGCTGCATGTAGGTAGGAGTGCCTGTGGATGAGCTGCAGCTGAATGGTTGTGCCTGTTATCCTGCCCACGTGGCTTTTTGTGCATGGTGGAGGGATTTTTTTAACAGTACAGTTGCACCATAAAGAAGCTAGCAGATGAGTGTGTTTGATTCTGGTGATTGCCACCTCAGTGCTGGGATTTCACACTAACAAGATTTTGTTTCTGGCTAGTGTGTACATGAGTGCCTTGAGCCATAAGTTCTCATTTCTCAATGGCTGCTCAGGCTGATCTAAGAATGTGGCTTATTACGTTCAGCTCAGAAGGGCACTCAGAGTCTCCCTTTCTTAGTCTGTTATTCACTAACTCTTGGGTGTATACTGATGGAAACTGGAAATAGAGTTTTTATGGAATATTGATATTGATGGGGCTTCCCTTGGTGCCTGGTAAGCCAGGGAGATAGCAGGAGTTCTTTGTAAGTTTAGCCTGTTAAATTGTTGATGCTCATGCCCTGACTTTTGGCTTAAATTGTCACTGGTATCTTTACCTCCAAACCCTTGAGTCTGCTGAGGCTTGGGTCCTTGACTTTAGGGAGGTGCTATTCTAATTGAGACACGTGGGGATTTTAATCTTTTGAAAACCTGGTTTCATGGCACCCATGTGGCTAGCAAGGAGTACCTCTGATTTTATTTCACTGCCTTTTAATGACCTGAGAGACCTGAACAGTTCATTAAGGCTGTGCTATCTATCCCTATTGAGATCTTTGAGGAGATAATGAAAGGAAGTAATACTGAGACAGGTGAAGAATTGTACTGAGATGTCCTCTAAAGTTATGTGATGGGGTCATGAAAATCAATGGTGCTGTCACTTGAAATATGGAAGAGGTGCATGGGGAGGAAGTAGGACAGCTTCCAGTGAAGAAAAGATGTAGTGTGGTTCAGATCTCCTGTGGTGTAGGAGGAGATTATTATGTCACAGATTATTATGTTTTGTATCCAGAGATATTTCAGTGTTCATTGACGTATTCCAGCAGTTTGTTAACAATTATACTTTGCTTATTGCTATATTAATAAAAACGTGTGGTGGTTGTCATTGCTTTTTTAACAGGTTCTTTAAAAAATCCTGATGAGGCTCCATCTTTGTGTATTCGCCCAGGTGCTCATGGGTGGAGATCCTGTCACCAATTTTGTGTTCATCATCTGCTTGTGAGGCAGGGGAACACAAAAAAAGGATAGTCTCACCTGTAGAAACAGAGATGTCCATCTTTTAAGGCTGGTTTCTAAGTGGAATTTCCTAGTGCATGCCATTGCTGTAGTGAATTGTGTTGGGAAGATCCTCAAATTGCTCATATTTTATTTTCTTTCCCTTGCTCCTGCTTTGAGCACGCACATGGCTCAAACCTTCCATGTTCCTTAGTGTTTTGGCATTTGATTTTGTGTCTCATTAGCATAATTACTTCCTCTGGGGCTTCCTATGAGGCCACACTAATATTGTGTTCCAGAGTTTTGTTGAGTTGTATCAAAGGGTTTATTTTAAAGCCCTATATTCCAATAGGGTTTTGGTTAAGTTTGCTGATTTCTTATCTCCAGGTTCAAGATTTGTGTTTCAGATTTTGCCTTCTGCCTTACCTGCACGTTTTTGAGACTGTTGTTTCAGGTGTGATTCCTAACTAACTGCATTTGGGAGCATTTCTTGGTATTATTCAGTGGCTTGGATTGCTGCCTTGGGATAATTTTGGTTGTCCCTGAGGTGTAAACTATTTGAGCCAAGTATGTGGGCTTTTTTCTTTGGAGTTCCATTGCAATGCAGATCTGACACGTTTGTGGCATTGTTCCTGGGTATGTTCTGCCTTTATTAGAGGCCCTTCTTCAGCTGAGGTTGATCTCCCTTTTTCACTTCATATGCTTTATGTGCTGTCTGGTTGTAGTTGCAAGCTGTCTTTTTTCGGCACTTGGTTTAGATTGATGGGTCAAGGTTATTGTGGTAAAAAACCAAAAATCTTTCTCTAGGACTATCTCCCAAGTTGGAAATTTGGATTTTTTACTTGGTCTTCTTTGCCTGTTGCCTTGCATACACATTAATTTTTGGAGAGAGAAAGTCGATGAAGCAATCTGTGTGAGAGCTGGAGAGAATTTCATGGTCACAGATAGTGGTAGTCTAAAGTGAGCTGGCAAAAGCAACGTACTGGCAAGCCATTGAAAAGTGTTTTAGAGTGCTGAGGATTATTTTCTGACATGGATGATCTGCAGGACAGTATGGATAGGTAGAAGCATAACAAGTTGAAGCAGGCGACCCCCCTGGAAGTCCTTTCCAGCTTAGATGATTCTGACAAAAGTGAAATGCAGTTAGGTTGGACAAGTAATACCTAAGACTTAGGTCGTCTCTGAGGCACTAAGGTTTCCCTTCCCTGTCTTCCTGGAATGTGAATCCAGCCCATGTGGTTACTTCATATGGGTGCTCCCGTCCTCATCTTACAGATGTGTCAGTAACCTTCTGAAGCAGATGTACCAACTGCCTTAAGACACTGTATTCCTGTTTGCTTTGCAGGGCTCTTGAAAGGTTTTTTAAATATTCATCAGCCAAAGGGATAAATAAATGGTGCAAAAGATTTTTAAAAGGTTTTTGTTTGTTCATTTCAGGGCGTTTTATGTTTTTCAAAGCACCATTTCTGTAAAGAACTTTGTATCCACTGTTCCCTTTTCATCAAAGTGATAAATGAAACGACTGAAATTTTCTTACTTACTCAGAAGAGGTGGGAGAGGGTGTCCTGAATTGGTTGAGTATTTTCTAGTGAATTAAGGCCCTGTATGCATAATTGTTTCAATTCTAATGTCACAATGTTTATCCTTTTATGGGGAAGTTGTGATACATAGGGGTGCCTTCAAACTAACAGGAACTCTTTCAATTGCAGCGTGTGACACTGAGTACCAAAGAAATGGTGATGGAGAAGCCAAGTCCCCTGCTTGTAGGGCGGGAGTTCGTGAGACAGTACTACACTCTGCTAAACAAGGCTCCTGACTTCTTGCACAGGTAAAACTTGCACTAACCAAGTGATGATGGTTTTGAATGAAAGTGTGTCCTTTTTGTGCTAAATAAGACATTCATTTCTGAGTGTGGGGGGAAATGGGCCTGGCTAACTTCTGAGCTGTTGGAAAAACTGTTTTCATCTTACTGCAAACTCCCTAGGCTCTAGAACCGAGTCAGATCATGTGGATGTATGGCATGTTATCAAGATATTTCTTCTGTAGAAAAGTGTGCTGCTTCTAAGGTGATAAAATGGTAATGTGGACAAATTGCAGGAATACCTGCTGAGGCTGGGGAGGCTGGATAGATAATCATGAACAGTCTCCCCTGGTGCCGGTGTTACTCTGTGCTCAGGAACATTCTCTGTCCGCTTGAAAGGTGGCACAAGTGTCACTGACAACAGCATCTGTGGAATTCTCTTAGCTACCTCTGCAAAGAAGAGTCCAAGAGGTTTTGATCTGGTTTGGTTTAATCTTACCCAATTTTGGGGCCTCTTCTATAAAATGTTTTCTAGCCACTTGCAGTCTCTGCCACCGCTGCCCCTTTCTTCTTTTCAGGCTCAGGTAGGGAGGACATCTGCCTTTGTGTTCTTTGGCTGCAGCTTTCTTCTGAGTGATGTTCTCCAGGGAGGGCACCTTATCCTCCCTCTTTATCTTGCCGTTAGTCTGAACAGCAGCTTGCTCTCTGACACAGAAGGATTCAGTTTTCCCTGGTTCCCTGTGCTTGATGTGCTCTTTGCAGCAGTGAGGGAGTTGGGACAACAAGTGTTAAAGTTATAGTTTCATACCACTAAAAACTTGGGAAGAGCACAGAGGATCCTGTTGCTGGTCATTATCCAAAGCTTGCCCAGGCCTTAGGAGCAGCAGAGATCAGTTTGCCCCCTAAATGGGTGTTACTCGGCTTGGTTGAATGCCTGTTGCATTTCAGTTGAATTTGTAAGGCTTTTCTGGCCCCTTAACCAGAAGTCTTTAATTCCATTTAATTGGGGACTCTACCACCCAGAGGCTTTGAGCAGTTCCTTAAAAGCAAGTTAAAACTCTTGGTCCCCTGTGAAGGCCCTTAGTAAGAACTGCTGACTTTCAGAGAGATTGCTTTGGAATTTAGAGAGAAGTGTTTTGAGAAAAGGTGTTTTGCTGTCTGCTTGTGCACTGCTTCAGCTAAGTGTCTGTACTTCCTTGCTGTTAGGAAGTGCTGGACCATGCTCAAAATCATGATTATGTGGTTGCTACCACAGAAAATAATCTAATATTTCCCAGACTTTTTTCTGGACATAGTCAAGGGAGTAGAAGTCTTGGACTTGTATTTTCACAAAAGTAGAACTAAAAATAGGTTCTAAGTTCAGTGAAATAAACTAAGAAATGGCAAATGTGGAAGTTCTAGGGTTTAATTCTGTACGCTAACCCTCTGCTCTTTTTCAGGTAGAGAGAAATATTCAGTGTTCTTGCCACTCTGTGTGACGCCAAGTTCAGAAAAGTAATTAATGACAATTTTATTTAATGTAGACTGTACAAGAGTGGATAATAAAGGTACCTCTTAGCATCTGGATCTCATGGCAATCACCCCCAAGGCAAAGCATGCTCCTAAATCAAAACACAGAGTGATACAATGTTTTTTTCTATTAATATAAATGTACTGAAAATATAAAGCATTTGTCACGTGCTTTATAAGCCAACACTAAGAATCCAAATCAAATCAGACCATTCTAGGCTGAAAATGGAATTTCTAGGTGGCAGTGGAATGAAAGTGCCAAAGGATCTCTGAAATGTAAGAAGAATATTGGGAGTGAGTGTATGTATTTAAATATCAAAACCGTGAGCTCAGTACTGGCCAAGGCTGTGAAGAGAACAGGGGTTTAGAGGAGTGGCAGGAGGGCTGCACCTCGCTGGGCTGATGCCTCTGTCAGAGTCAGGGGATCCTAAAGGTGAGGAACCTTCCAGCCAAAATGGCCACCTTCCTTAGAAGGGAGCAAGCCAAAGGTTGAAGTTGATTCAGGAATTTGCTGCGCCACCTTGGGCAAACTGCACTGCTGAATATTCAGTTTGTTCCTGTATTCTTGGAGCCTCTTGAATCTGGTGAAATTTGTGAAGCATTGAGCTCTAGAACTTTTGGCTAAAAGACTTTTTTGACTTGGTTCTATTTTTTCACTTCTGTGACTTTTACATCTCGTTGCTTGCAGGTTTTATGGCAGGAATTCTTCTTATGTTCATGGAGGACTGGATGCCAGTGGGAAACCGCAAGAAGCAGTGTATGGTCAAGCTGTGAGTATTAAAATTTGTCCTGTAATCCTCATTAATGTTCAGAATCAATCAAAGTTTTTTGTTTGATTTTCTTACCTGGTGAGTAATGGATTGTGATACTGCTTCCTGTTCAGAGACAGACAGGAATTTGTTAGCTTGAGGTTTTTGATTTGCTTATTTCTGCTTTGATTGGCAGTTGTGTTTGATTCTTCAGCTTTGCATCTAGGCTGCAAAGAATACCTTAAGGATAGGAAACAAAATTGAGAGGACCTGATAGATTTGGGCAATAAATGTATCTTGTTTCAGTTGCAAGTAGTTCTTCAGGAAAGGAGTGATCTTTGTGAGTTTGCTGAAATTCTCATGTCAGTGGAGTTTTGTTCAAGTGGAGCATAACTATCTGAAAAAATATTAATGAAGTGAATTGAGGAGTGCTTTGGTTGTACTGCATTATCAGAATTGTCTGTCACCTAGGACATCTCTTCATGTGGCAGCCACATCTTTGGGTGGTGTGGCTTTTTGTCCAGAGCAGGCTTGGTTTCTTCTCCCTTCGTCAGCAGAATCGCACTTGCAGCACAAAAATCTTGGCAGTGCAGATATTCCCTGCTCCTGTGATGTTTGGTACTTCAGTGATGTGTAAAGGGTTGGTTTTGGGGGTTTTATTATGTTTTGGGGCTAGTATTTTTTGTTGTTAGGTAAATGTAGAGGTTTTCTTTATTTTTATAACACAAGCTAAATCCTGTCCCTTTCACAGGCCCTTAAAAAATTAAAGCCTTAAAATAGGTCATGGAAATCTTGGATAGCAAGTTGTATGTTGTTTGACTACTCTGAGAAATACTTGAATCCTAGTGAAAAACTTCAGCTGAAAAGTTAAGTGAGCTCAGAAAAACTGTTTTCAGTGAAAGACACTTGTTGGTTCCTGTATTTATCTTTTGAGCCTCAGGGGAGGTCTGTTTTGGGCGTAGTTGAGTCTCATGTAGGTAGAAGGTGTAAAGCTCAGTCCAGAGGTCACTGCAGCTGCAATGTACCTGTCTCTTTGTAGGAGATACACAAGAAGGTGATGTCGCTGCAGTTCAGCGAGTGCCATACCAAGATCCGTCACGTGGATGCTCACGCCACTCTGAGCGATGGGGTGGTCGTGCAGGTCATGGGAGAGCTCTCAAACAACGGGCAGCCCATGAGGAAGTTCATGCAGACTTTTGTGCTTGCTCCAGAAGTGAGTATATGCAAGATTGTGTCAAACTTCAAATAAAGATGGGAAAAAACTGACCTCACCCGTAGCTGCAGTTTGTCATATTGGGACAAAAAAGAGCATCTGGCTTTAAACTTGGTCGAGAGTATCATTATATGTGTCACGGTGTGTGAGTGCGGAGAAACTCGTGTACTGGGCCCAATCCATTTTATTTCCTTGGACTTGAAGTGTTGGAGCAGTAATACAAAGAAAATTGAAGCTTGTGTTTGGGAGCTGCAATTAGCACAATTTTTTTTTTTTATAATAAAGTTCAGATCTGTAGATCAAATCTCTGCTGTAGTTGTGTAGTTTGAAGTCTAATGGCGAATGTGAGTATGGGTTGCACAAGCTTGAATGTAGCTCTTGGTGAGAGCAAAGCTGTGTACAGGTAAAAGGTGTCAATGTATTCTTTCTGCTTCTTTCCCTGTGCTGCATCGTGAGCTATTGTGTGGTTGGAGATTATTGTTTTAGGTTCATGTTGAATTTCTTCATTGTTCCCCTGCATAATGCTGTAAGCATACAGCCACCTTGTGAAAGTTCAGGGTTTTTGTTTGTAATAGGAAAAAATGAGATTCCTCAATGAAACTGAGGGGCTATACATTTAGTTAAAATCTATAATTGCTGTGACTTAGCAAAATTAGCAGATTTTACTCTGCTTGAAACTTCCTTTTGCAGTTGGGCAGAACCTACTGTTCAATTGTTTGCTTAGAGAAGAAGAAAATGACTCAGAAGATAGCTTTAATGACACAGTCCTATTGCACAATGTCTGTGTGTACCCCAAAACTTAGGTCTGTAGTCCATCCTTTTGTTGCCTGCTGATACTCCATATATGCTAAACGCTGCATGTTCCTCTTTTACAGGGATCTGTTCCAAACAAGTTCTATGTCCATAATGATATCTTCAGATACGAAGATGAAGTATTTGGGGATTCAGAGGGAGAACTTGATGAAGGTGAGAAGGACTGCGTGCCTAGGGTTTGTGCCATCCTTGTTCCTCTCTCCTGTGTGCAGAGCTGCCAGAAGTGTCTCGTGGAGACGCTGGGGTTGTTGCAAACTGTGTTGCCTTCTCTGTGGGGCACAGAGCTGTTGTTACTGAAGCTGTGCTGGTTCAAAACCTTCAGGAAAATGAAGGTCCTGTAGTAGTGCTGTGTTCCCTGAAGGGCTGAACTGGCTCACAGAGGATGAGGCCTGACAGAATGGAAGCAGTGAGCAACAGGAGTTCTGCTGCCTTAGCTGCAGCAGGCACACCTATGTTCTGTGATCAGTCAAATTTGTGCACGATTTGAGGAAAAAGTCTTAACTACTTTTAAAATATGACACGTAGTTCGCTTTCACATCATCATCATGCTCAGTAATTCATTGCTACTCGAGGGATGATTTGGACCTGAGTTGGGTTTTTTCCCCGCTTTCCATGAGGCAGAGCAAATTAGAGTGTAGCCAGAACATATGTACATGTGTTCACTGAGTGATCTCTGGAATTTGTTCCTCTCAATTCTGTAGAACAGGACATTTTAGGCAATCATCCTTGCATTTGAGGTTCATCTTCTTAGTCTGAGGCACTGAGATTTATGAGGTAATAGTGCAATCTTTCTCTTTCACTGCCACCATAGGAAAGGCACCCGCTGCTTTAAAAGATCCTCAAAACCTCCTCCCAGAACCTCCTAGCAGTAATACCTCTGGCTTCCTCTTCTTGTGAAAATCATAAACAGCCAAGCCTCTTGACTGAGAGATAGGCTCTTCCATCTTTTTTTGAAGCTAATTTTACCATGTTTTCTTGGTGAAGCTTTATTTTGATTGCCACTAATTTAATATGCTTTTATTTTAACTGCGGCTTGTGTACACTTGCGGAGACCTATAAGAGATGACAAGTTGGTTTTTTTTGTGTCAGAGTCTGAGGAAGAGGTGGAAGAAGAGCAGGAGGAAAGACAACCATCACCTGAACCTGTGCAAGAGAACACAAGCAGTACTTACTACGAGAACCATCCTGTAACGTAAGAAGTCCTTTTTATTATATGAAGTTGCTTCTTTAATAAAAACGGCAGACAGAATTGCTTTGGCTTTAGGTTCTGGATGTGATTTAACAGGTAGTTTAGGAAAAAGACACTTAGCTTGATAGGGATCTGTGTTAACATTACATTATTTTGAGACCTTGCTTCTTTATTGAAGAGAGGAAATGGGATATTTTTTAATGTTTGTCACTTACTTTCACTTCTGGTCTCGAAAGTGAGATGAAAAGGGAGCGACCCACGTGTACATACACAATGGAATCTTTGTACTTCAGACTTGGAATAGTAAATCTGATATGGTGGGACATGTCACAGGTGCATTAACAAAAGGATAGTTGAGCACAGAATAGTTTGAGTTGGAAGGGACCTTTTAAAGATCATCTAGTCCGACCCCCTGCACTGAGCAGGGGCATCTTGATATGTTAGTCAAATTTGGAACTAAGAGAAAGATGTACTTTTTGAGAGGCTGCTGTACAGCTGTATTGGAAGAATAGGTCTCTGTCTTGAGTGTCTGCAAATCTCAAGATTAAAGAAAAAAGGTATTTATGATTTTGTAAGAAAAATACAAAAAGCAACAGAATAATGCCCACAAAGAAACAAACAATACCAAACCCTGTGCTTTCCTTGAGACATACCAGTGGCATAATGAGGGCCAGAACTGACTTTCTGGTTCTGCTGTAAAAAAGAACATGTGTTCAGCACTAGACAATACCTGCTGAGTGCATCAGGGATAATACTAAACACAAGTCACTTAATGCTTCTCATAAGAAATCTGATGGAGAAGTGGAATCTGCTGGAATTCTGGCAGTGGCTTGCTCAAGATAATGCAGAAAGTTTTGGATGCCTGAAAGCATGAAGTCAAACCTTATTTTGGGGTTACTTTGTCATCTGGAAAGAGGCTGTAAAGTCATTGTTCAGATCACTTGAGCAGGTGGTGACCTGTGGCAGGAGCTGTATAGATTGGAGGTAAGTTAGGATTTTGGACTGGCTGAAGAGAGAAGATAATTAGATCCCCTACCTTTCAACCACACAGAGCAGAGAAGAAGATGCATGTGATTTTCTGTTAATAGGACTCACAGCTGCTTTGGTAAGGAAGCTGTGTAGTGTTTTGGTAAAGAAACAGTAAGTTTCGTTCCAGAATTAGCTTTGTTTACGTGTGTAGCTTAATCATCCCTTGGTCCTCACTGTGTTTGTGCTCTTTTTGAAGCAGCAGTTGTTGAGCTGAGCACCTCTTCCCCAGGGTTAAAAGGCTGTGTGATTCTCTGCAAGAACTGTAGAACATGTCTGCTTCAGCAGAAGTAAAATCTGGTTTTGTAGCCAGTACGCTGTATTGTATACTTACAAACCACGTTGTAGCACATGGAGACACAACAATCTTTTTCATAGCAGAGCTGTTGCCATAGCACAACTTACAAAACGTGATAAAGTGCAAAGCAATTGATAAGCTCATAAAATGCGTTTGACTATTGTAGCAATGGGATAGAGGAGGCACTGGAAGAATCTTCTCATGAACCTGAGCCAGAATTGGAATCTGAAACAAAAGCTGAGGAGCTGAAAGCTGAAGTAGAAGAAAAGACCCTTGAGGAGTTAGAAGAGAAATCTCCATCCCCACCTCCTGTAGAACCTGTTTCGCTACCGCAAGAACCACCAAAGGTTAGCTACAAGTCATATATGTGCTAAGTGCAGATGGTAACCAGATTTCCCTTTTTGGATGGCTAAACTGGTACCTCTCTGTAGTGTCATGCTGTATGAACAACTAGGCTTGACCTTTGACCTTGTAAAAGTGCAAAGTTTTCACTAAAGAAGGAAAAAATGTTATTTTTAAGTTCTGCTCATCTCCTATTGTAGATTTTAAGCTCTTCTTGTAAAGTGTGTGTGTAGCTATATGCATGTGTAGATGTTTTTAAGTGTGCAGTTAACATACACCTGTAGCTACCACTACCAAAAATCTCGATGGGAGAGATACAATGGGAACTGCTGCTCTTTCCTGGAAAAGAAATGGAACATGCTGACACTTGCAAAATTGCTGCAGCATAGGTTCAAAATGAGTCTGGGGGCATTGACTGTCTCATTAGAGGCGGGATGTCTAATCTTAAAAGCCAGAGTGCACACCATGCATCCTCTTGTGTGGCGACACCTGTGGGCTTGCAAAGTGCTGGGAGCAGCCAGGGAGAGCTGGAGCGAGGTCATTTTCCAGCTCCAGTAGGACTCCCGTATTTTTTTTCCAATCCTTTTTCTCTTCTCCATTTTTGATCGTAACTTGAGGCATCCACTTCCTTTCTTGGTGCAAAAGACACTTAACACTGCAGGGTTTTCAGTCCTAGGTTTGGTTACATCGTGGAAAGCAGTGATCTGGGAATTCTGAGGGCACTGGGCTCACTCCAGTAGTGGTAGTGGGCACGCTTGTTCCATGCCGTTGGATTCCACAGACAGCTGGAACTGCAGAGCCTTCTGTACCTCCATTGTAATGCTTGCACAGCCATTATTTAATAGTCAGATATGAACTATAAGTGTAATTTTAGCAGACGAGTTTCCCTGTAGGAATGTCAGTGGTTTGCCATGATTAGTAGCCTAGGTTTGTTGCATTTCCTGCAGGCTTTCTCTTGGGCTTCAGTGACCAGTAAAAACCTGCCTCCTAGTGGTACTGTTTCTTCCTCTGGAATTCCACCCCATGTTAAAGCACCAGTCTCACAGGTAACCCATCTGTGAACACCTTGGATTGTCTCATTACTTCTGCCAACTGCTTCAGTTTTTTAAATTAACAGATCAACTTGTTTGACTTAAATTGCACAAATTAATTGCGTCTTAAATGTTAATGCACTCACCTCCTTGTCTCAAGTAAAGGCACGAACATGTAACTGGTGTAACTTTGGGTGATGGTAATGTTAAAATCTGTTCTTGTGGAAACAAGGAAATCACTCCTGGGTTCTTTTACCTAACTTCATGGCATATGGTTTGGTTGAAAGGGGAAACACCAATGGCCACAAGATGTCACTTTTCTCAAGTGTGTTTGAAAAGGGCATTGGTGGAAGTGGCTCAGCAGTAAAAAGAGTGCATCATTTCTGAGGTGCAAGATTGCCTTGTAAGGCTAACATCCACAGGACTATGCTGGATTTCATTACCTATGGATAATGCTTGTCACAGAACCCTGTACCAACTTATGACTGTGTGAGGAATGGAAGGATTCACATTTCCTTGCCAGGACAATGCTATCTTCCCATTCCTAGGTTGACTGGGTGAGGAGGGAAAAGAGGAGAGCAAGTTTGACCTGGTGACAGCTCATGTCTTGCTCATGCCAAGGTGGTGTGAGACATTCTGAGACTCTCAGTTCAGCTTCCTCCATCTGTATACAAGGGCTCAAACCAGAAAATGTGTCCTTTACCCCATGCATGGATAGGGTATGCTGGAGCACTGTATCTTGAGTTGCTCTTGCTTCAAAAAGGCTGCAGTTTTCAGTAGAATAGCTGGGTTGGTGCAGCTCTTGTTTGTGCAGTGGTTTCTTCTCAATTTTGTGGTAACAGAGAGATCACTGTCTGGGACTAGCCTTCAGCCAAATGCATGTTAAAAAAGAAACAGGGGAGAAAAAAAGAAAAGTGAAATAAATCTAACCAAACAAATCCCAGCACCTTACATGGTGTTGCTTCTGGTCTGCTAGGACTATCATGGACATCAAATAAAGGCTATGTAATGAGTTGGGAATCTGTCTGTCTTGATCAGCTTAAACGGCTTTGAGTACTTAGGTGGTATTTAACCACATAAAAACTGTGGGTTTTCTTGTGCAGGACAGATTTTTATTACACAAAACCAAAATAAATTGTAACTTATTTTCCAAAGAGAGGGTGGATGGTTGTAGTGTGGCTGCAAAGATAATTTCAAATTATCTGCCCAGGAGAGCAGGAGATAACTTAGAGATGTCCCCTTAAACTTCTCTGTGTTGCCTCTGTTGCTTGTTGTGCTTTGTGCCTTTTGATTTCTTTTGCTCTGACTTTATGTTTAGGTAATAGTGTGTGGAAGTTTCTGAACAATACTGAAATGGCAGGAATTTCAACTCTCAGCTCTTCTGTAGCCAGAATTAGTCAGTTCTGAGCTCCTTTTCTTGAACATATTTTAGACACAGTGTGTAGAAATCTGGTAGAAAAAGCACAGGAACAAGGAGCTGCAAATCAGGAGCAGCTTTTTCCTGTTCTCGTGGATCCATTGGTGCCAGACACTGCACGTAAAGGAGGACAGAAGATGTCCTGGTGGGTGGGGGCTCCTTTGAGTTACTGTTCTAGCTGGTGTCACTGATGTTACATAGAATTAACTGCCCTGCTCATTCTTTTCTCTGCATAACTTCAGTTCCCCCCACCCCCCCCCTCTATCAAGTTAAAAATAGAGCCCCTGTAGTGATAACTCCTCAAAAGACTGCACACTTACTGATCTGGATCTAAAACAGTTCAGGGCTCTTTCCTTACAGCTGTGGAATGAAACAGGTCAGCATTTCTTGCTCTTTTTCTAATTATAGATGATTAGAAATCAACCTGCCTACATTGATAAACTGGGACTTTTCCTCATAGCATTTTCAGTTATTTTTATCTCCCATTTTTCTTACTGGGTTGTTTGTCATAGGGCTGCAGAGGGGCAGGGGTAGGCAGGGCCTGATGCTTGTCTTTTGGGGTGAGTCCCTTTCCCTCCCCACGTGAGCTCCTGAAGAGAAGAGACAATGCCACCTTTTCCTTTATGGTTGTCAGAGCTCCACCAGGCTGAGGTTTGCGGCATACTTGGCTCCTGTGGTAATTTGGGTCTCTTGAGCTCCTTACTCAGTGTCCCGTCCATCCACTCTGTGCCTGCTGGGACGTGCTGGAAGGTGTGAGTTGCAATGAGCTGCTGCTAGGGCTGTAAATGGCAGCCCTGATCTGGAGTCTTGTGGTGCTACCAATCGTGGCAGTGTTTTGGGAGCGCAGTTCTGTACAAGGACTTCCCTCTTGAGGCACTGGGGCAGCCTTTTCCTATAAAAAAGGATAGATGATACTCCTTAGAAAGCAACCAGAGAAATCAGCTGTTGGTGTGCTGGGTGAGAAGTTCAGCAAAACACAAAGCAAGCAGGTACAAGGTCCCTGTTACTTGGGATTTAACTGCAGCACATCAGTGACTTAGCAGGTCTTGGCTGGGGCTGACAAAGGAGGAGGTTTAAGCCTGATAGCCATGAGTATCTAAGAAATGGGAGTCTGAAGGTATCAAGTTTTGCTTTTCAGGTGTAATTTATGATGTGCTCAAGATGTGTGAGTGAAAGATGGCAGAGGACCTTCAGTGACTCAGGAAATACAACAGAACAAGATTTAACAGGAAGGCTCATTTTCCGAGCTTGTTCTTGGAACTGAAAAAGTGATCCTAGGGGTGTTGTAGGGACAGACTAATGCCCAGCTGCATAGAGCACAAATGACAGGAGGGTTCAGAGGTTAATTGGGTGTGTAACAGTTGCATGTTGCATGTAAAATCCAGTCTTTTTTCCCTGGGAAGTACTCTGTCTGGAACTGCCAGTTGTCCCGAGTCCTTAAAGGAGCATAAGGGATGTGTTTACTATAAACTACTTCTCCCCATCAGTCTGGGCCTATAGCTGTTCACCTTGGGTTTTATCTTACTTGCAGGCTACTTTGTGTTCCTAAGGATAATTTTGTTTTTCTAAGATAGGAACCCAGCACACCAGCAGCTGCTCAACTGTTGTACAGAAAATGGCATTTAAAAAAATATCGGGAATTGCTTCAGTGACCAGCAGTCTGCATAGAAACATTTTTATTGTTCTGTCTATTTTTCATAGAGCAAATTTTCTGCTTGTAAAAAATTGGAATGGATGTTCTAGTACCTTAATATGAAGGGTGTACTTTGAGCATCATGGTCTTGACATAAGGAGAGTTGAAGCATATGCTAAGAGGTAGTCTGTAGAAGCTCATTTCAGGAGATACTACACTTCCAAGGGCTTTTGTTCTCCTCTTTCTTTTTGTTAGTCTCCGTATAGTTGTTTGGCACTGTAGGAAAATAACTGCTCGGGGACTTGGACAGAACATGTGATTTGTCCATTTCTTTGTGTTCATCTTGGACTGCCTCCTAATCCATGCAGTTTGAGCTTGGCTTGAGGAAGCTTCATGCCCTCTAGGATTTAAGTCAGGCTGAGGGATTTGTGAATAACGGAACACTGGGGTCTCAATGCCTGGTCAAACATGGAAAATTTGCCTTAGCTGTGTTTTGGGGAGATGCTCTGATTGAGACATGTTTGCTTTGCACCTTTTAACAGTGATAAATGAACACTGCAGTCCTGGATTGGTACAGAGGAATTTAGACATGTGAAAAACCCACTCCCAAACACATTGACATCAATGTCTATCTTCCAGAGTTTGTTTTGTGCATGCCACTTACCCATGTCTTGTGTTGTGGGGGTTTTTGTTTTGGTGAGTTTAGGGGTTTGGGTTGTTTTTACTGAGCCAGTGTTAAATAATGCATGTTCTCCTCTTTCAGCCAAGAGTGGAAACTAAACCTGAAGCTCAGTCTCAACCTCCTCGCGTTCGTGAGCAGCGTCCCAGGGAAAGACCGGGATTTCCACCACGAGGACCTCGGCCAGGTAACGTGGATGAGCTTGTGTCTGCTTGGGAGGGGTTGATGGGAGGTGTCTGCTGAGGCCTCTTCTGTACCTGTGTCGTGTTTGGCTGCTCATGAACTGTCTGTGCCTGCTGCCTTCAACTGGAAATGAGGGAATATGATTTGGAGTCCAGGCTGGCTGGAGTGAATATGCTTGCTGCTGCCCTAGATGTGTTCATCCAGATTTACACACATCTTTTAACCTCAGTGCTTCTGCTTTTCTCTTTGTGTTGACAGTAGGAAGGGGAGACATGGAGCAGAACGAGTCGGATAATCGCCGCATCATTCGCTATCCAGACAGCCACCAGCTCTTTGTTGGGAACTTGCCCCACGATATTGATGAGAGTGAACTGAAAGAGTTCTTCATGAGTAAGTAGTGATTCCAGCTGCAGGGACTAAGATGGAAAACTGGGTTAAAAAGTCACGTAATGCTGATTTGGACTACATGGGTAAGCTTTTACACAGTGCCACTCTACAGATGTCTGGAATGAGCAGAGGGGAGACTGGCACTGCAGGTTTCAATAAAGTGTCGCTTCCCTTGTGTTTCTGTAGGCTTTGGAAATGTGGTAGAACTTCGCATCAATACTAAGGGAGTGGGAGGAAAGCTGCCTAATTTTGGTTTCGTGGTATTTGACGATTCTGAGCCGGTCCAGCGAATTCTAGTTGCAAAAGTAAGTATTGGCACTGGGTACTGAGTGTCCCCTTCCAGGAATGGACCAAAAGCCCTAAACCACAAGTGTTGAGGGGCATCCTAGTTTGCATTGCCGTGGGCTCTGGCATTCAAAAAAGAGCTGGAAGAAAAACAGTCTTGACATACCCCTTCTGTCGGGAGGGCTGTGTAGCTTCAAAAGCTGTGCCAGCATTCCTCACACTGCATCATGGGGAACTGGGGTGTTTTACCTCTACACAAACACTCCACCCAGAGCACAGAACTTACTTTTAGAGATGCTTTAGCTGAAAGCAAAACAGGTAACCTTTCAAAGGGCATTGTGTGGATCTCTGAGTTCTGCACCCTGGGGTCGAGACGGGGGGGGCAACAGAGTTATTTGCTGTTTGGCTTTGAGGAGCTGGAGGTGAGAAAGTAGCAGCTTTCATTTCTGTGATGTGGGAGTGAGACCTAGTGGAGCAATTCTTCAGGAACTTTGACCCTGAAGTGAAAACACTGAAGCTGACAGTGAAGAGGTTAAAGACAGGGCTGCTTTTGCTTGAGACAAACACTTTAATTCCTTGCCTGCCCAAGTGAATGTGAAAGCGGTGTTCTGTAAAGCTGCAGGGAACCCTTAACAGGTCACGTTTGTCTTGGGCATGCACGTGAAGGAAGGCTGGGGCCCGCAGCCAGCGCAGAATTGTCGTGTGCCTGGTTTGGAATGCCCCGTGTGTCGTGGTGACTAACGTGTGCCCTGACTGCTTTTCCCCATAAGCCCATAATGTTCCGTGGGGAGGTGCGCCTGAACGTGGAGGAGAAGAAGACCCGGGCCGCCCGTGAGCGGGAGACACGCGGCGGCGGCGGCGACGAGCGCAGGGATATTCGCCGCAACGAGAGAGGCCCGGGCGGGCCCCGCGGGATCGTGGGCGGCGGCATGATGCGGGAGCGGGACGGGAGAGGACCTCCTCCACGGGGCGGCATGGCACAGAAACTGGGCTCTGGACGAGGCACCGGGCAGATGGAAGGCCGTTTCACTGGACAGCGCCGCTGAAATCTCCACTGTGGGCAGACAGTCTTGGCAGTGGTACATTATCCATCGTGTTTGCATTCTTGTTAATTTTTTTTTTTAGCTTTGGAATGTGACACAGCCCTTCTGATCGTTTCTTTGATGTGAAAACATCCTTTGGTTTCCAGTTTAAATTGAGGTGGACATTTTTTCCCCAGTTTCACAACAGGAGTCACGCTCTTAATTTATAAATGTGTACTTGGAGAATTGAGGACTAAAAATAAAGAAAAAAGAAAAAGAAACAAAAGACCAGTTAACTATCTGCAACAGAAGCTGAACTAAAGGACATGCCCAGTAGAATTCAGGTCCTTTGAGTCAAAAACCCTCTGCTGCACATTTTGTGTAAGTGTTACCGTTTCTGCCTACTACTGTTGGAAACACAAATAGTGCAATTTGTGCAATTGGAGAAGCTTGCCTTTTTCATTTTTCCTTCTTAGAACACTTGGCTCCAAACAAACTCGTGTTTACGCACTCATCTAAATGCACTAATGGGTCCTCTGAACTCATTCATACTGACAGCTGCAGGAGGCATCGGAGGGAAAACCTTCATCCTCTTACTCAGACAGAATAGCTTGGGGAACGATGCGGGCATCTGCTCTGCTTGCTGTGACCAACCTCTGTACACACACAAACCTTAATAAGACTACACCTTTGTTCCAGAAGGAATCCAGTTAGCTGTAACCAGAACCCAGAGTTTCCAAGTCGTAGCCCTGAGTACGCAACAGGTTTGATAGCTCACGTCAGATTTTTCTATCTGCCCCTCTTCAGTGCAGGGATGGCTGCTCAACACACTCCTCCTTCCCCTTCCCCCTTTGAGAAGCGTTGTACAGTGAAACTTGTCTTGACTGTATTTGAGTTCTCTGGTAATGTAATAAGCATGATGGTGCCTTCTATGAATACATCATTCCAGTCTTGCTGGTGATTTTGTACAGTATAGTGTATGAAGTACTGTGCTGCAAAGCCAAGCGGCTGCAAAGCATTTAAAGGAAAGAATTGGAAAATTGTATTAAAAAAATTGCAGTATCTTTCAATGAGTAAACGTTGCTAAAATGATCATCCACCTTGCTCTTCAATTAACAAATTCGCCTGGTTTTTTTGCAGTGGGGGGAAGGGAGGATGAAGGCATCCAAGTAGTCTCCAGGTTGTCTCTTTTCTTTAATCAGTGTCAGAGTTAAAGAAAGTGGAGTTCTAATCTCTCTTGGACCTGAATTTCAGAAGTCAGTCCAGAACGGTGGACGCTTCTGGCCAGTTCGTAATGGGTAGGACATAAGCATCCTTTGTGAAGGTGAGCTTATCAAACGGGGATACTGCAATTTTCAGAGAACTAAACAGCAGCTCTTACGTTCTTGCATTTTCCAGTTGCACTTTTTAAAAAACTTGTACTCATTTTGCACATAACTCTCAGCTGAAGTTGACACTGATGTGGCTGTGGCCCGGCGGATGGGAAGGAGGCATCCTGTGGTGCAGCTGGACTGGTGGGTTCTCCTGGAGAGGTGTGTTGTGGGCGATGTCCCGGCGCGCATTGCCACAAAGCGCCACTGCAGCGGGCGGCGCAGGTGGGCCCGTGCCAGGCCTGGCTCCGGGCTCGGGAGCACAGGCGTGTTTGTGTGACCGTGCACAAATGCCACCGCCTGCAGCTGCTGCTGAACATGGAAGACTTCAAACTCAAGAAGGGCAATTTCAAGCAAAAGCAGGGAGGGCATCCTGGCAGTCTGTCTCTGGATTATGCAATCATTTGCTGGTTTCAAGTAACCTAGAAGATTTTGCACATCTTTTCTGATACTTGCTAGGCAAGGGGAAGTGGCATCTGTCTGTTCTCTCCCAGACTTGAGGTCTTCTGTGTTCCATGGTAAGTCTTGCACTATTTTCATACACTTTTTTTCTGGGACACATTTCTACCAATTGGCATTTTCATATTTCAGTTTTTTTCTTGAAGGTCTTGCAATTTCAGCTGTTACCTGGAAATCTGTAGTACTTGAACTGCTCGCCACACAACTCCACTCCTTAGGTTTGAAGCCCTCGGACAAATTGCTGTCATCAGGTAGCAGTTTGCCACCAGTGTGGTTTGTGTAGCCTGGAGGGTTTTTTTTCCTTCTGTAGTGCTGTGGTGTTTTGCTGCCACCTAATTGGTTTGTAATGGCAAATGGCACTGGAAATAATCGACAACAAAACAGAGTAGTAAAAAGAGCTCCTGAGCCATTCTGCTTTTTGGCTTGCTTCTTGTTTAAGTGACACGAACCCTTGGAACATCATCCAGAGAAGTTTACATGGTGATAGCTCACCTGCTGTACTGTGGACTCTTATGTGTTCTTGACCCTCTGAATAGTAAATGTACCTCTTAGAGCAAAGGAAGGGATTCACTGACCATTACTGTTAGTCGCTGATTTGTGAATGGTGGGAGTATTTTGTCATTATGGTTCTACTTCAACAAACTTGGCTGACCATCTTGACTTTAGTAGGTATTCGAGACAGTGGATTACCATCTTTATTGCTGTAACTTGTCAAGCATTATATGCTAGTAGATTCTAGTTTAATTGTTGCAGGTGGAAAGTATTTTTACTTTTAAGTTTCCATTCTGAATGTGTTTTGACTAAACATACCAATAAACTACTGATGTCTGCAGCATTTATCCATGTCCCTAATTCTCTTGCATGCAGGTGGCTGTAGAGCCCTGGCACCCCTGGCTCACAGAAAAGATTGTAAGAGCATCGTTGCTGACCTGGCTGGTGACAGTGGCAAGCTGCAGCAGCACAGCATCCTGTGCTTTGAAGGGTTTGACTTTGCTGGCCTCTCTCACCTTGGGGTGAGTGTTGCCCAGGGAGGATGTCAGCTCCTCTCAGATGTGTCCCAGCTGGGATTTCTCCACACCCTGCCAGGCTGCAGCATCCGGCTACGGGATACAGCTTAAATGGTTATTGCAGTGGTGCTGGGAGCAATGTGAGCTGAGCTGTCTTAAAAAAAACTGGACTGGAGCTGCTTGTGCTCCACTTCGGTGTCATTGAGTCTTGATGGTGCAGAAGTGATTGCCCCTGATTTCCCTTTTTTTGTACCTCTTGTGTTTATTGGCAGTTACCCAAAAAGGTTGGTAAAAGGGTTATGCTTGCACTGCTCATGGATGAAGTGTGGCCGAATCATGGAATCTGAAGTTCCTGTTAGCTGCTGTTGGCTTTAACTTGTTGAGAGCATGTCTTGGCTGTAATATTCCCTGATTTTTAGTAGACAGTTAGGAAATGACTGAAAGGTAATACAGTTATGTGAGTTGGAATGCCTGAATGAAAAAATGAAAAAACTGGATCCTGTACAAGTCCCAAAGCCAGAGTCTCCAAAAACTCCTCAGAGGAGCACCCTCCACAGCTACAAGATCTGCTGATCTCCAAGGATCTCCAGAGAAACACGATCCCCTCTGCCACCAATGAGGGCCTGCAGCGTTCAGACCTCGGTGCCTTGAGCTCTGAGGTAAATCGTGCTGGTTCCTGTTATCTGGGGCTGAGGGGAAGGGCAGGAGATAACGGTATCTGAAACTCCACGGGGTCGGCCAGAACCTGGTTCCACTTGTGCCATGAAGTCTTGAATATTTCAAATTGCTCCAGAGCGCCTTCTGTCAGCATCGGAGCTGACAGGATGGTTTGTAGTGGAGGTGGGAGGGGACATGGCAGCACAGCTGGGGCGTGGCACAAAGCAGCGACCTCCTTCGTGCTGCAGGGCCCTCGCCCGTTCCCCTGGCAGTGCCCATGCTCTGGTACCTTTACAAAGCCCAGCGATTGACAGGAGCCTTTGCAGTACAGCCATTGCTGGGGTTTTGCATGGAGAAGTACAGCTTGGGACAGTGAGTTATTGGACATGGTAGAAGAAGATAGCAGGCTGCCTGATAGTCCTTGGGAAGGCCACTGATGTCTGGTTCAAGCTTGGCTTCCTGCAAGGGGAAGAAAAGCAGCTTAGGAAGTCATTGTCCCTTTGGCTTGTGCTCTGCCTCGTGTTCCCTGGGCCTGAGCTGAAAGGAGGCATGTTGGTAATGGTGCTGCAGCACTTGCTGTTCCCTTGGAAGGGTGGAACAGTGGGAAATACAAGGGCAAAGTCTGTGTAGGAAGTAAAGCTGAGAGCAGCTTCTGCAGATGCTGACCCGCTTTTCCTCTTGGCTGCCTTGTTGCAGTGCAGGCTTCATGGCCTGCCTGTCCCTAACTTTGGAGTCCCTCAGTGCCCTGAGAGGTAACATTCAGTAGTTAAACCAGGAGTGGTACAATGGAGCACCAAGGACCTGGAATTCCCTGCCCAAAAAAGCCCATTGGGCCCCACAGTCTTCACAGCCAGCAAGTCCCCAAGTGCAGCTACACAAGTGCTGCTCTGGGTGATGTGTGGTCACCACGTTTGTCCCAAGGGTCTGAGGAAACAAAATTGGCTACTGTGTGACCTCCTGGCCACTGTGCCCTGCCAGAAGCTGGTAAGGAGTGGGTGTGCTGTGCCTGGAGCACACGAGGGGTTGTCTCTCTGGGATGGAGTGGGTCCCCTCACTGGCTCAGGTTCCCTCCTCAGCAATGAGAACAAACACGGGCCTCTTGGGGCAGGTGCAGAGCACAGCAGCTCTGCCAAAGCCTCTCCTGGAGCATCGCAGGGGCAGCAAGGGCTGCTGATACTTTCCGAGAAGGAGCACTTGGATTTTCCCTGGCATGATGGCCTCTGCTGCTCTGCTGCTGCCGTCTGCACACAGGTATTGCTGTGCTGGGGGCAGAGGAGGGGTGGTCAGTGCAAAGCTGGCTCAGCCCCTCCATGCCATGCTGCAGCAGGCTTCTGGCTCCCATCGAACTGCTTATGGGAAAGAAAAAAAGGCTCGGGGTGTAAAAGAGTGTTGACCAAAGTTCACGTTTCTCTGTAATAAAACATGCTGCAGAAATGAGTTTCTTCATCCCACGGGGCTACAGTGTGTGAGACCCTGGGCTGCAGGGCAGGGAGGGCAGTTCCGGTCACGAACTGGTCTCGAGGTGTGAAATGCGACTAGGCTAGCCTCTCTCCAAGCCGGGCCTTTCTGACAGCAGCGGCCGCTCGGGAACGGGGAAGAGGTGGGACCGCTTCTCAGCGAGAGCGATCAGAGACGAAACCTCGGTGCGCCTGGGGTGATAGCGGTGCTATTCTGGGAAGGGGCAGGGCCCTGCAGAGACACAGGGCTGGGAAGGGGAGGGTTGGTTTCACTCTGCCCACGGGCTGGGTCTCGTCACGGGCAGCGAGCGAGAAGGAGCCGGGGACCGGTACCTCGCTGGGCAGCGGGGCCCAGGCCCGGCTGGACCCGGCCTTTGAAGCGACGGCGAGCGCCGGACCGGCCTCAGCGACGCTTTAACTCTGAAAGCGCCGCTGTGGGTCCGCAGCAGCGGCTGGGGTTTGACAGAGCGCGCTGTAGGGTCAGTTCACGAAAACAGTAACCGAAAACAAAGGTTACAGGTCAGGAATGGCTTGTTCAAGGTAAGTTAAAGAATACAGCAAAGATAGAGACATGAGAGAAGCAGGGAAAATTGGATTTACTGGAGGGTAAAGAGAAGCCGAAGCAGTTTTGGGGTATGAAGTTCAGTGGGCTGAGACAGCACAGGGAAAGCAAGAGAGAAAAAACAGCGGCAGGGCAATAAACAGGGAAAATGCTTTGATGAAAAAGCCCGTCCCAGGCACTCATGAATGGCCGCGAGAGCAGGACGCTGCGTTGGGCGAAGCTCGGCTCTGTTCTTATCGGTTCGGCCGGACTCGGTGCCGCTCTATTGGATTCGGCGGAGCTCGGCTCGGTTCTTATCGGTTCGGCCGAACTCGGTGCCGCTCACTCCATTCCCCGGAGCCCAGCTCGGCTCCCTGACAGCTCGCTGTTCTGCCGCCGAGCCCCGCGGGCGGCTCGGCCATCGCACGGACACGGACGGGAGCGCGGGGTCGGGTGGGAGCTCATTAGGCAGTGACTGCACTCGCACTAATTAATGGGCACGAGAGCAGCGGCTGGGTTCGGCCGAGCTCGGTTCGGTTCGGCTGAGCAGGGCTCGATTCGGCTCAACTTCGGACCACGAGCTGGTCTCGTTCAGGGCACCGCGACGGAGAGCGGAGGGAGCGCGGCCCGCACCTCTCCCAGGGCAGCACCGGGCTCGGATTCTCGTACAGAGCCCCGGACGCTGAAGCCGGTCGCCCGCACAGGTGTTCCGGGCGCTCTGGGGCGGGCCGGGACCGAGGCGGGCGGTGTCGGCGTGGGGCCACAAAAGCAGCAGCGGTGCATCCCCCCTCCCTTTTTCCAGTTGCGCGCTCCGTGAGGAGGGAGCGGCAGCGGCCACGGGGAGCAGGTGAGCGGAGG
>VXBI01001686.1:266245-291247 GCA_013397375.1 Toxostoma redivivum
GGAGGAGGGACTGGGAGCTTTGCCGGCAGCCTTGGTGGGGTCCGGGGCTGGGGGGGGGCACACGGCCCGCGCCTCCCCACGTCGGTGACATGAAATATGTCCTAGCAAATCGTACGGGTTTGTTGGCATAGGTCCAGGAAATGTCTCTCCAGGGAATTTCCTGCTGTGAGGGGCATGGTTTGCATGGTGAGCTTTTCAGGAGAAAATTTAAAACACTTTTTAAAAACAAGTTAAGACATGAAAAGTGTCTTAAAGTAGGGCTCTTTGCAACCCTTTGCAAATGAAGAGATGCTTGATTTGTGGCTGGTGTAAAAGTAATAGTTTTTTTTTTTTTAGAAGAGCTCCTTGCTAATGATCTTCTTTAGATTGAACAGTACCTTTGAAATTACTCTTAATATATAATTATAATGGCTGAAGTAAAGCCTAAAATCAACATGCAATTGAATCAGGGTATTAAAGTCTAGCTAAATGTCCTACAGCTTTCATTTTCTTTCATAAAAACTTTCCAAGAGCAATAAACAGAAAACCTGAAATATAGACTCTGCCCATATATTCTACTTCGAATAGCCATTTGGTGTAGGCAGCACTGCAGAGCTTTGCCTTGTGGTATAGTCATCAGCAGACAAGGACAGATGCAGTTTTATAAAGCCTTTATTTATTTTTTTCCTTTTTTTTAAGTAAAGGAATTGAAATGCACATAGTGTGACAAAACGCAGAAGAGTCATTCAGTACCAAAAGAAAAAGGGTAAGGGGTGGGAGAAGTTAAACAGAAAGTTTGTTCTTCATGTTTTTCCCACTGGCAACCTAGATGGGAGAGACAAAAGGGAGTATTTTGTAAAATGGCAGCGTACTGGTGGTACTTGAGTTTTTTGAGCCCTGTGCAGTGGTAGATGGTAAAACAATTAGGGAAAGCACAAGTGGAAGTTTAAGGGAAGCTGGATGCTTTTTTGGGAATAAAGAAGTTAAGTGGAAGCAAGGGTAGGCATGAAGGGGCAGACAGACTGACAGACAAAGGTGTTTGTGCATTACTGCTATTTACCTGCCTTGGGTTAAACACCAATTCCCAGTGTTGCTCTGCTCTGGACTATTAGGGCAGCACCCTAGGAAAAGGAACACAAACAATGGTGAAGGAGAAATCAAGGACAAAAGTAGGTTGTGCTTGAGAAGGAACAGTTAGAAACCTAAACTTGTGCCTGAGGTATGGTTCAAAGGATAATTCTGATGGTACTTCCTGACCCTAGAACCCATGTACCCCTGGGTGTTGTGTGTCCTCCAAATTTGCCAAAGTAGAAAATAAACTTTTGGAACTTACTAGAGACAAAAGAATTCATTCCTAGGTCTTCCCGATATATTTAAGTATGTAACACTTTGGATATAAATAAAAAAGAATTCAGTTAATGAGCAGTTTAAGATATTAGTAATAGTTCTACATTATAATGAGGTTGCTACTGCAAAGTGTCGTTTTTACTTTCTGGCAATGCAGTATGGCTCCAGAGAAGCTTTTTCTGTGACATGAACTCCCAATAGATCAGTATTTGCTAGGCAGTTCTGAGAAATGATCCAGATGCACTTTTTAGTGCTAATCCCAGAGTTTTGTAAGGATCTGTAGCACAAAAGGAAGTGTATGTATGCTAGAGATAAAGTTAAATTCTATGTATGCCTATTTTTCGACTGTGGCTTGTAGATATTTGGCTCTTCTGTCAAGGCCTGAGAGAACTTCATCTAATCTAGGATTTAGATGTGCTTTGAGCAGGTGGCTTGACTAAATTACCTCCAGGCAAGCTTTCCATGTGAGATTGTTCTCTAAGTGACTGTAATCTGTGCTGCCAAGATACACACGAAGCTCTGGCCACTTATTGTAAGGGCACATGGACAAGTGACCACAGCAGTTTGCAGAACAACTCTCTAGTGCATGGTTTCCAGGTTCCTGTACACGTGGTTTGGGTGTTTTTGGAGGGGTTTTTTTGGTGCTGTTTGTTTGTTTTTTGTGTGTATGTGGGTTTTTGTTTTGTTTTAAAAAAGGAGATAGAAAGTACCTCTTCTCCAAGGCATGAGGGAACATCTGCCTGCTTGCAGCACTTCTCCATCATGGCAGTGAAACCCCCAGCAATTGTCTTTATTTGTTCTTCTGTCATCTGAGGCTTGCGCTTGATGAGGTTGACGAGCAATCTGGAAACCAAGCCACAAGACACAGTTCATCTTGCCTGCTGTAGTTGGATTCCCCACTTTACAAGACACCATTCCCCCAGGCACAGCTCATTTATGAGGGGTTTTTGTCATGCCTAGATGAGCCTGTACCTGTTGGTGACTCCAAACTCCCAGTCTAACACAACCATCTGTTTGTTTTGTGTTAACTCAGTTACAGGGGAAAAACTTAGGGAAATGAACTGTGTGTTTTAATTAAATGTATCTCAAGATTTGCACTGGCAGTAGGCCTAGATGAAACTGGCCAGTTTAAAGAGTGATTTTAAGCGAAGAAAAAACTCTTATTTTGCCTCTCCCAAACTTTTATGTGCTGACCAGGTCAGTGCAAACACATAGTTCCATCTGTTTGTCTCTAGTGAAGCCCCAGCCAGCTGACAAAACAGGGTGCAGCTTCCCTCTGCACTCCCCAAGTGCTGCACTTCAAAAGCTTCCCTACAAGGAGTTTCTTGGAGCTTACTGGAGCTGCCCTTCTTCACGCTCAGCCGGAGGAGCAGTGCACATTTTTTCATCAAAATTGAACATCATGGGGTCAAAGGGTGGAGGCACATATTTGGTGTCTACGCCCATGGCAGTGAAACAAGGTCTCTTGTAGGAGTAGAGCTCATTGCAGCACTGTGAAACCTGGTCGTTGATGGGGGTGGCCTCCTGCCTCTTGCACATGTCTTCAATGACAATGCTCAGCTGAAAAGCAAAGGGCAAAGGTGAGTTACCTCTTCCCAAAAACACAGCAACTAGGTGATGTTTGTATCAAAGTAGCATAGCTGGAACTGGAAGCTATTGAATCTAACACCTGCTGGGAAATTGCATGTGTTTACAATCCAAAATATATAGGTATTCCTGCAGTAAGGCATTGCTTCATCTGCAGACAGTCTGGGCATTGGGCTACAGTCGGTAGGTTTAAAGGTTTTAGGACACTATTTAGCTTTTCCAAGTGCAGCCTGCCACAGTCTCAACCATGGAGCTCTGGGCAACCTGGCCCACTGGAAGGTGTCCCTGCTCATGCCAGGGTGTTGGAACTGGATGATCTTTGAGGTTCCTTCCAACCCAGGCCATTCTATGGTTCTGTGATTCTATGAACTTACTTTTGCTTTCTGAGGGAAAGCAAAGTTGAACTAAAATTCTGACAAGCTACCATCAGATAGCTATTTAGGCTCTCACATCCATTAAACAATGAACAGATTTGGAATTCCGCTAGGTGAATGCTTAGCGTGGTGTTTATGAAAAATCACTGTGTTTGCCATCTCACCAGAATTCAGTATTTTTGCAAACAGGAAAAGTCTCCAAGAGAAGAAGGGAACAGAAGAAATCCATGTACTCACATAGTGCTCAGAACAAGACATGCGTTTCTGCTCGGGAAGGTTGCAGCACTTGTTGCCGACTGCTGTCATTTTCTTCCCAATTTCCAGCAAAGTGTTAGTTGATACCTGAGGCATTTTCTTAGTGTAGCGGACCAGGAGTCTGACAAAGACCAAAATGACTGTTAGTAGAGCATTCCTCAGATATGAGCACGTCTAGCCCGCTGATTGGAAAATAGAAGTGAGGACCAAATCAGTGTGCCCAAAGTAGCCAGTGTGATTGATTGCACTCCAGAATATCAGGAATTGCTCACCCTTTAAGGAACTCTTCCTCGCCGTGGGTCTTGAACAGCTCGCAGTTCGTTTTCACAACATCCTCACTCTCCTTGATGTGCTTGTTCAGTTCCTCTTGCTGCAAACAAGTACCAATTTATTGGTCATGTTAGAGCAGGACTTGCTGCTGACAGTCGTACAAATGTAACTTGTGACCTCTTCTAAACCTTAACTACAAAATACTCATTTTGCAAGGTTGATCACTTCTGTGTAGCCACGATGATGTAGGCAGGATTTGATTCCCTAGTGGGTCTTAAGTTATAACAGAAATTTCCTTGAAAAAGGCAGCCATGTTTTTTAAATTTAATTTAAATTAATTACCTGTTGGAGTTATTTTCTAAACAGTGGGGGTCTATGTTTATTTGTTTAAATCAAGTACATACTTCAAATTATTACCAACCATGAGGGGAACATCTCTTGGCCAAAGCTTTCAGGAACTAAACTTATGCTGTGTCTTGTGTGCGACTGAGTTGCAGATCAGACCTAAGTTGAGTTGTCTCTGTGTGCTGCAGGTCATGCATATTCCCTGCAAAATCCATGAGCAGCCATACTCAGTGTAGGCCATGGAGCTCAGAGAATGACTGAGCTGTTAATTGTCAGCCTCAGGACAAGCAGAATCACATTGGAGATATGGAGGCATCAGACAGTTAGTTGAGTGAGACTAGTCTGAAATCTTGTAATGTGACAGATGGAATTACTCTGTGATCTGAGATAACCCTGTATCCTTGCCATGGGCCATGGACTGCTTCATCTCCCACCAGGACATTAACTTGCCCTGGAATTAGTCTCTCCAAAAGCTTCCTGTCTGCTCTTCTGTAAGAGCTTCTCAACATAATTCTTTCATGACAGGGACCAGCCAAGCATTCTAGGCATCTGCAAACAAAGCTTTGCACCTACAGCGTTTCCGTAGCACTCAGCAGGGTTGTCTGTCTTGCAGCACTTATCCAGGAGTGTTTCATATCCCTTGGTAATCCTCAAAATCAGCTGTGTGGAGAACTCGGGGTGTCTTCGTGAATATTCATAAACAAACCTGAAAGGCACAGGGGCAGACAGAGCTCGTGAGTAACATGCTGCTTTCATCAAGCACAGTGCAATAATAGCAAGGACATTTCTTCAGGCGGACAGGGAGCTTGGCTGGAATGCTGTTGGCACTACTTACTCTGACAGGAATGCGTCGTGGTTTGCCTCATAGCTTTTACACACTTCCTTATCTTGAATGTATTTTTCAACTAGTGAAGGAAGGTTGTCAGGCTTGTCATCAAAATCTGCCTCGATGATGCACCGGGTCCGTTCCAGAACTGGCAGCTCGCAGCAGGGCTTGATTTTACTTGAGAAAGCATCTTGCTTAGAGCACAAAGAGGCCACGAGCTCTGACTGTAACATTAATACATAGCATCAGACAAACTATGAAATTATAACTTAGATTAATTAATCTGCTCTCTCTGCTTCAGACTCTTCCCTTTTCACTCAGATCACCTATTTACTTAGCACTTCCCTAAAAAAATGCTGTCTTCACACAAAGAAAAACAACTGGGGCATGAGCACACCTTGGAGTGCGCTGTCACAAGGATGCCTGATGGATCTTGTCAGTCCTGACAAGATGCCCAGCTCTGATGGAGGACAAAACATGACATAACCCCAGAGCACTGGAACCAGATGGTTCAACAGGTGTGCCAGGTTTCAGTCAGCCAGGCAATATTGAAATCCTCTCACTATGGCAGAGGTTTGTTAATCTGTTCTCTAGCATTCATTGGCACTACAGCAAACCTGGATTAATGGCAGTACTCTCGACAGGACTGAGGAAAAATGGCAGCCTTTTTGCCTGTGCTGTCTTTTCCTTTATTTCTGATTGAGTTGTATGCAGTGCAAACATTGTTTTAAAATAGAGAGCTCACCCAGTCATCCACGCATTCTACCATGTCCCCATCACAGCACTCTTTGTAGACTTCCTTCACATCGTGGACCATCTTAAGAAGGTCTGCAAATGAAGCCTTGGGGTATTTCTGGCTCAAACGAGCAAGTTTACTGGGTAGAAAAGGAGAAAAAGACCCCTGTTTTAAAGCACTGTAGGGAGCACAAACCTTGCAAGTCACTAACACATGATAGGGTAGATGAGGATTGTTTCAAGAAAATACTCATTCTTCTCATCTAATTTCTGGTGGCTGAAAAAAAAGGGTATCAACGTCTGCACCAGTAAAGCCAGAAAGGAGCAAGTCTGTGATTGTTCTGCTCTGCCTGAACTGTTAAGAGTCACACCCTGGTATTCCCTGTCACTCTAGAGCGACTGGCAGGTACTCCAAATCCCTTGGCACAGATAGATACAGTCCTGATTATACCTTTAAATGAAAGCTGCCTGTGTCTATGAGATAATCCTGGTCAATGATAGTGTATCAGATGGCCACAGAATGAAAGCATGTCTCCGTGCCCAGACAGGTGACCTACTTATTAATTGTAAAAGCTTTTCTTTATCTTACAAACAAATGTTTTAACAACTGTGATTCTGCCCAATCTGACTTTTTGGTTGGCTTAAGGTTCAGACTAGCACCTTACTTTGCGGATTAAGTGATGTGTCCATCACTGAAAACTGTAGGCACTGGAGTGGGGTACAGGTTTGGCAAAAGTGTGGATTAAACACTCTGTAATCTCTGGTTGTGAGGGACACTCCAACAGGTAATTCCCCCTCCTATGGACTGGTTCCAGAGGTGGTTTAATTGCTCTGCAGCTCTCACAAAGCCGAATTTTTCCTAGGTCTCCCTCACAGGTTGACAAGCCTACATTGTATCAAAAAAAGTGGTTGGAACTTACTTTGCTTGGAAAGTCCTCTCACCGTACTTTTCGAGGACTCGACACTCGTGCTTCTGCTTCACACCAATATGCTTGGCTCTCTCCTTGATGACAGCTGCCTGTGGTAACAGGACACACATTGTCACATTAAACTGATTACAGTTTAATTAATTAATCATGTCCATTGGATATGATTAATCCTGGCCTGTCTCTCCAGGTTCTTCATGCAAAGATTTGCGTGAACAGGAGAATTCTGCCTTGTCTCTCACTCAGTTGCTTAGTGTTTATCCACAGAGACAAAGTTGCTGTACCTTTGCATCCAAGCAAGCACCAACATCACTCTCTGGACAGCAGCTTTTTAGTGCATTTTCATACTCAGCAGCCAGACCCAGGATCGCTGGGGCGTGCAGGAAGGGGTTTCTTCTTGCAACAGTATAGACGAAACTGTAAGGAAAAGGAAATAAGTTCCATGTTCAGTGACAACAGCAAAGGGCCTTAAACCTCTTACAGCTTCTCTAACTTTTTTCCTAGTTTAGAAATCTAGTTTAGTAATCTACTTTTGAGGCATAATGCCTGCCGATGGGAAATGTTCTGCTAAATCTCTCTATTCCCAAAGCAGGACCCAGTAAGTGAGAGTGAAGGGTGAAACTGATGTTGTCAGCCATCTGTTTGACGTACATCTGCTTTTTTAAAATGTGTTGTCAGATATTTGAAAATTCTGATTTTCAGTGTGAAAAATTCATCTATGGCCCTTTCACCACAATTTTATTGCCAATTTTTATTCTTTTCACTGTTACCTTCCTTCATTCTTGCCAGTTACACCAAGAGTAGTGGGAAGCTGGAGCAAGTAAGTTATTAAATCAATATTGGAAACATTGTGAGTTTCCAGCAGGTTTGGGGAAGAAAGGTCATCTAAGATTTATAAAATGTGATCCTTAACCCGGTGCTCTCACATGAGATGAGAAAATGTGATCAGGAGGAGAAAGCAGAAGGGGCTGTTTTCCTTACTTTCCCAGGAGCTGCACGCGGTGCTCCTTGTACTCGTTGCAGATGACATCAGCAGCGGGTCTCTGGTATGGTGCAATGAAGTCTGGCTGGTGAACTTTGTAGGACAGGAAGCACTGGTTTCTCTCGGGGTCAGCTTTGCCACAGCAGTCAGCCATGTCACCGTAGGAGTCACGCAGCTTGTCCACTTGGCAGATTTCATCCAGGAAAACAGAGGGCTGTCAAGGGTCAGAATTACTGTTTATATATAGACAGTGCAATGTATTGTCTGCTTATCTGCAGTACAAAAGCCAGGCTGAATAGGTAATACATTTTTACTGAATAAGATTTAGACCATGAATCAAAATAATCTACTGTTTTTCACATAATTTTATAAAGTTTTATTTTATATAGTCTGATATCAAAACTTTCCAATGCTTTACTGAAAAAAAGTTAATTATAATTTTAAATATTCTGTGCAAGACAGTGATCTCCTTTTACTTATCATCTGACTAAACTGAATTTTTAGATTAATTGGAGCAGATTTGATGGAAACCTTGAGGGAGAACTGATGTCTAGCTGTAATTGTTAGACATCCAGGGATCCTAAACACCCGCAAACTTCTTTTGTTACCTGATTTTAGAGGAATTTTTTTAAACCCTCATAAACTAAGTGCCTTAAATTAGCCTACATACCTTTTCAAGTCACCCCAATGTGAAAATCCACCCACTTGAGACTCTTTAATACTTAGAATTAGGCCTGTACTTCACAGCTGGAGTTTGGTACAAAATGCTAACATTTATTTTCGGGCAATGCTAAGCTGAATGTGCCAAAGTGTGGTATTTAGTCTCCAGCATATGGCTCCCTGGATCATTTAGGCACTTCTTAAAGGCAGTTTTAGAACCTGACAAAACCAAGTTCTTTTGTTCAAGCACTAAAATCTGAGCATTGGCCTGTGACAACAGCCACACCTGGAAGGTTCAGGTATAAGTCCTCCAGGAGGGTGATCCTGGCAGCTGCACAGAGTGAGGAGAAATACAGTATTGAAGGATTCACTGCCTACCAGTGATTTTGAGCAGTCAGGAGCATCCTCGTTGGCCACACACTTGTGTGCCAAATCAACAACATCCTTCACCAGCTTAGACAGTCCATCGTAGGAACACCTCTGCAGGTACTGGGCAAATGTGATCAGGGTACTGAAACACAAAGCACAATTTGGAATATGAGAATGAGAAACATCAGTCCCTATCTTCAAAGGTGCCTCTAAATTAAACTTGTTTGTTCAAATGACATGCACTAAGGTTAACCAGAGTACTGTGCAGAGCATAGTGCCAGATCCCACATCTGTCTCATGGCATCCACCTCTTTCCGAACATGTCTTTAACCTTCCCAATAAGCTTTTTACCTTTCTAATAAAAGAAATCCTGAATAATAAATTAGGAACAAGACAGAAAAGATAGCGATTGGAGTTTTCTGCAGCTTTTACCAGCAATCGTATAAATGCCATGACCCAAGCTGGATTTGGCCAGTGTTACAAGTTAGGATCTTCAGGCTGCCTTCTCTCCCTACTTAGATGTCTGTCAGGGCCCTCTGTCTCTCCCAAAACCAGTTTCAAATGAAAATCACTGAATTGTCGCAGAAAACGTGTCACAGGTTTGTTTTTTGAGGTTGGTGGTTTGTGTTTTTTTCTGGCAATGTCTCAATGCAGCATAATTTCTATTCATTCTAACGATATCAAACCTGTATTCCTCGTGCTGATTTTATTTTCAGAGAAGGAACAGAGGCTTTCTCACAAGGTTTGCAATGAGTTCTTTTTCCAGAAAGCGAGAAAGTCATCGTGACATTTGCAGGTCTTAAAATATTTCTAGGTTTTGCAGTAACAGTAAGAGGCTAAGTCAGTGTTTCAGTGAGACATGCACACTCCTTGTGAGCTCATACAGTGTGTCTTACTTTCCCTTTTTGGTACAATATGATGAGAGACACAAAAACCAATCAGAGATGGAAGGTGAACGTTCACTTACACTGCCTTGAATGTCTCTTCCTTCAGGTCATTGAAGCGGTGGGCAATGGGGCTCTTGTGGTCTGGGAAGGAAAACACAGGGAGCAGTGATGCTCACTGTCACTGTCACACTGCCTGTGCTGCACCCTGAAAAATACATTCTGGGCACCACAGGCCAGATTTGCACAAGTGTTCAGCATTCACCCGAGTTTTATTCTTTAGAGCATAAGAACTTGAACTCTTGTTCATTTGTCTACAGATAGCTAACTCTTAGGCTTGCTTGTCTTTCTCAGGGAACCCCAGCACGTCATTTTTATGATTCTATTAGAATCTCTGTAAGCAGCTACTTAATTCAGATATTCAAAATGACTGTTGGGACTTACTGTTTAGGGTTAGCCAACGTGTCCTTTGCAGATAAAGCAATGCAGCTGCAGTTTGATTAGAGCAAACATTCTTCTTCTGAACACTAAGTTATTAACTTGTCAAAAGGCAGAACTTGTAAAAGCACAGTGCACCTGCTTTTTCCATGCTGGAAAGGCACAGATCCTGAGTTGCAGACTTCTGTTCATGCACCACACAGATGTTGCAGAGGGATGGCACCACACTTACTGGCCTGGTTAAGTTGTCCTGAGTGTCCTACCCATCTCCCCACTGTCTCTTAACCTAGCTTCTTTTCAAGTCAATCCTATTTTTCTGTAATAGGGATCAGGCGCCCACAAATTGTTTGTGAAACTATATTAAAGACATTAAATTGATAGAAAAGAGACTTCCAAGAGAACTAATTAGTCCTTTCTTACCTGCATCTCGTGCAGTTCTTTGCAGATTCCTGGATCTGGCAGAACTCAGGAGAAAAAGAAGTGAAATTAATGGTAACCACTTCATGGTTACAGATTATGATGTGAGCAAAATTGCTCAAAAATGCTAGGAAGATTGAAGGAAGAGCATTTGCTTATATACCCTTTACTACCTGTGCTTGTAAAATATTAACCCTTGAGCTGGCATTTGTGGATTTCCATTTGGCCTGAAGAAGATTACAAAACTTTAGCTGCCCTTGCAAAAAATTAATTTGATATTAGTTATTTATTCTGTGCTGTTACTATGGGCCTTTTCGTCCTGAAGAGGTTGAA
This sequence comes from Toxostoma redivivum, assembly GCA_013397375.1. Taxonomy (NCBI): domain Eukaryota; kingdom Metazoa; phylum Chordata; class Aves; order Passeriformes; family Mimidae; genus Toxostoma; species Toxostoma redivivum. Next base: position 276,973 of record VXBI01001686.1, read on the forward strand.
CTTCCCAGGACCCAAAAAAAGATAAGGTTTTGCGTAAATTTCCTTATCAAATGACAAACAAGGAGTTCAAGGCATCAGACAAAAAAGTTATCAGGGCTAATCCTATAGCCTTTTTTTTTTTTTGGTAGTATTTGTTCAAAAGCAAAGCATGTTGGTATTGTATAGCAACAACTCACCCAGAGAGGGCTCAGTCCACTTGAAATTAGAGAATTTTAATTTTAAATCACTTTATTAAGATGAGATGGCTAATCTAGACATCTGTGGCTGATTAGAGCACCTGAATTTGTTAGGGCCTGCTCTGGTTTTCTGTGGGTGCTGCTGTTCACCAATAGCCAGAAAACAGCCAAACAGATGGGTAAACATTTGCAAGAGCTGCCATTTCTGAATTTTTGCAATTTATCATTTGTACTGACATCCTCCCAAGAGTCATCTCTTAATTAAACATTACTCTCCTCTCTGATAAATTTCCCATTGATTAGCCAGTAACATAGGAGATCAGACACAGGAAGAAATGTGCACTTTGCACAGAGGCCCGGGACACGGAATAAAATCAAAATTACTTTTCTAGGACACCCAATGAGATGCTTCAAAAATTCCCAAACAAGTACAAGGTTGATCCTTGCTGAGTGCAAAGTGATGTAGCTTCCTGGTGGGAGATACTACGATGTATTTGAATGAATTTATGTGGGTATCAACCCATGTACCTGGAGGTTGTGTGCTGCCTTGCAACTCTTTGCTTTGTGAGCACCTGTGTGGTAGAGCCAAGCATGGGATCTCCAAACTTCCTTGGTCTTTAAGGTTCCCTTTTCTGCTCTGTTTTCCTCCTCAGGTGGGCAGTTTGCCCATAACTCTGTATTATTCCTAATGGGAATAGTTAGAACAATTCAATGATCAATTTTTTGGAAATTTGACTAAGTAAGTACACACATAATACTTCCTTTTGTTTCTGAGGATGAGCTTTTAAAGACAAAAATAAAGCTTTTATTTTTGGAATAAAGCAAATGACCTGTCTAAGCTCAAAATATTTGCAGGCAGTTTTCATTCCAGAAAATGCCAAGACAATGCATCCTACATTTCAGAAAGGCTGTTTTTTTTTCTCCAGGAATAACCACATAAAACTGAGATGAGTTCATGGAATAGTTTCATCCAATGAAATTTCTACAGGCTGCTGCTTTTGCAAAAAACTTTCTGCATTTTCCTGAGTCTGCTCCTAATATTTTTTGTAGGTAAAAGACAGCATTCTGTTAGTGATTTAAATGAACAAGGCTCTATTTTGGGAATTAAAAGGTTATTTGGATAACTCTTACATGAAGGATGATGCAGGAAATCCAGTATGTTAGAAATGTCATAATGTTAGACATGGGATTGTTTTCACGTGGTTGTAGCAAAATTCCACATTTCTGGAGAATGATGGGAATTGATGAACAATCTGTACCTTTCAAAACTGTGCTGCTTTAGCCTAACAAAATCTGAGAAAAGAGCTTGTTAATTCAGTCTGTAATTATTTTACTGACCATATCTCTCTGTCAAAGAAGATCCACCTCCCTTCACATCTTAGGAGAGCATTCAGTGGGACAGAAATACATGTTTAGGTATTTTGTGCATAACTACAAGATGGTAAAAAATTGTGGTATTGGTGAATGATGTCTTAAAACAGCTCTTGAGATGCTCTCAGGCTATACCACAGAAGTCTCCAGAAGATTACAGCTCAGAGCTAGCAGGGCAAAGCTGAAATTCAGCACAATGAGTGCGGTGTTGCATCTTGAAAGCTCTCTGGAATTTTCCCTTGCAGCATTGTGCAGTGTTAGCAAGAACACTCCTGGTCCCCTGGAGTTAATATGTAAGTTTGGAATACAGGGTCCATGTTTATTTCTAGATATCTTCTGTTGTCTGTCCTGTATTTCATGCCAATGGTGCATACAACTACCGAGAGCTGAACTCCAATGCTCATGTTTGTTTAACAATATTAAATATTATACTGAGTTTTCTCCTACTCTGTGCTCTCATAGTGCTTTGAGTTCATGCCAACAAAGTTGTTCTGGTATTAGGAAAAGGAATTTATCAATGGCATTTTAGGATGATCCATTTTCACACTCATTTATGTCTAAATTTACAGGTGATAACTAGTTTTACTCCAAGTGCGGGGATGCAAAGGACAATAATTTCAAGAGTAATTGACCTGGAGATAAAAAGGATGCACAATTTTTAAATATTTCATCATACCAGCCTGTGCAAAGTGGAAGACTAGAAACCAAGTGGACCAAGATGTACTAATATGGCATGAGGCTCCTGAGAAACAAATGTCATGTATCATAAGAACAACTATCACAGCCCTTTTGGGAAGTAAGTACTTTGCAAAATAATCTTTCAAAACCCAAAGGACATCAAGAAACCCTTTAGTTTTGTAGTCCTCAATTTTATTTGCTGCTGTTTCTTCCTTTTTTCATTCTGTTTGTGGGACTGGACCATGAGACACACACAAAACACTCTAAGTTTTATCAAACCTAGAGACAGACATTCCTGTGCCAGTAGCCACAGTGAGTAGCTATTTTTTAATAACCATAATGATCAGTATATTTCTAAATAAATGTCTGTAGCTCTGGACACATGGATAGGTATCAGGTATTATTTTTTTTCCTGCCCTGGTGCCTGATGTTTGCCATTCTTATCACTGATGTTTGGCTCCTGTGCAGAATGAGCCAGACATGTCAGATATCTTGCTTTTGTTTGAACAGAGATGGACTCATTGATAGAAAACAGGCAAACATGAAGACAGAAGGGGTTTGGTCACTGTGGCAGAACAGGCAGAGACCATCTCAGGTGGAGCTAACAGCATTCCATGTCTGCTCTATCTCCTCATCGCTGAGTTGTGATACTCAGCTGTTCATTTCCTGGCATCAGCCACTCACCTGCAGTCTTAGTGAGCTCTTGAGATTCAGATCAGGACTTTTGAATTGACAAGCATGACTGTTCTTGCTGATGGTGTACATTTGATCCCTAGGGCATCATACCATCCCTACCCCTTTGTCTCACAAGTCCACAATGTGGTGATGTAGTTGTTTTCCTTATTAATTACCATTTGCCAGCATCATTCTTTGGCAGCAGGTACAAGAACAGCTTTGCTTTCCCTCTTAAGCATTCTGTTGCTTGAATAGATCCAAATATACAGCCTTCAGTGCTTTTTGAGCATATCAATTCTGAGTCTTCTCAGAACTTGTCTCTATTTTCCATGTCCCTATGACTTTTTTCTCTGCCAGTTCATGTAGGTAATCCACAAAATAGCTGAGTATTGCCTTAATCTATTATCCATTTCTAAGGTCCCTCCCTCAAAAAAAAAAATCAGTGTTGTATCTTGGTATGGATGTATTTAAATTTTGTATCTAAATGCAAAATAGATGCAGGAAAGAAATACCCGGGGTGTAGCATTGCTCTATTCAGGAAATATAAAATTTCCTTCTCAGGAAGACTTTTTTTCTTCAGTGTTTCTTATAATGCCTTTGTTAATTGTCTCTGGAACAGAAATCTTTGTGGTGGTGTGATTGATGTTTGGCTCATGATAGGACTGTCAGTGGAGATCTTTCTTCTTCCTCTTACAAAAGTCCTGGAGGCCTTTGGAATCCAGTGCATTCACTGGTGCCCTAGAAACGTTTTGGCACTCAGTTTCCAATTTCTGTGCTGCTCTGCTATGCTACCTGATGGCCTTTGGCAGGAGAGAGGAGCCATTTACTGTGGTACAGTCAAGAGCCAAAGCTGAAAGCTTTTGTTTGGCAAGAGATAGTTAATATTTCCTCCCTAAGCTTGATGTACTTGAGCTTTAGCAAGAGAAGAAATACTGAATTTTTTTTATTAAGAGCAGGAAATGTTTGGAGCATCTTTTTGTTTTGAATTTCTTTTGATCTGTAACCTCCAATTTTCATAAAAAATATAGCTACAAACTGTTTTTCTGTAAGTGTAAGCAGCTGTATTTCCTAGAATCAGAAGCAAAGTATGTGTAAAATGAACTAATGATTCTGAGAGCCGCTGGGTTTGCTCTCAACTTGAAACACTTCAAGAGTTGAAAAAAATCCTGTATGTCTAGAGGGACTGTAGGACTTGTGGAAAATTTCTGCCATTCTGCAGTGGCCCCCCACAATGTCACTGCATCACCTAGCAGGGCTGACACTCTTACTTGCCTTGTTTTTCTTTTAGTTTCATTGTAAACTTGAGGTTTTCCCATTCTGGCCTAAAAACTGCCAAGCTGATAAATATTTTCTCTTTCACGTCCATCTCCATAGAAACAGATTCTGTGTTACTGCTATATTTGTTCTCCTGTGCTGTTTCTTCTGTTAGGGCTTTGGGATTTTTTTTTTGTTGGTTTCTTTCTTGGGAAGATCCTAGTTCATCTATTTAAGACAACTTAAAGCATTAAGGAGATAAATTCTTTTCTCAGCATTTCTCTATTCCTGAGCAAGCAGTTTATTAAGATAAAGCCCTCACAACTTTGAAAAAAAAAGAAAAGTGAAAGTATAGTCATTTTAAATAACAGTTTTCTTTAGATTAGTGCTTATAAACTCTGATTTTGGAAGGAGTGAGTAATCGGGGTTTGAAATTCAATCTCTCTGAATTTGAGGGCCTTCAGGAAGACCTGATTTTAGAAGAAAGGTTCCTCAGTACCTGATTCCCAGAATCAGAAAAATTTCACCAGAGACCAAAAAGTGCAATTGAGCTTAGCAAAGATCTGTATGGTTCTTGTAGTTCTCTTCAATAAGTTATCAAAAGATTGGTCTGTATATCAGAGGAATTAAAGAGATCTATCAGGAGGATGTGTGGCTGTGCAAAGCCAAAATAACTGTAATATTTGGTTTGGTTTTTTTTTAAATTTGAACATTAACTGAGAATCCTTCTTAAGTCATGCAAAGAAATATTAACAAACTCTTTGCACATGAAGCTTTTGGTGTTGTCTTTTGGATCAATTGGGCAGAGGCTACACTCGCAAGGGCATTCCTCTGTGGTGCCCTCCAGGCCCACGCTGACAGTCCTTGACATTTGCTTTCTGCCCAAAGGCCCTTTCTGCTCATATCAACAGCACTTCAATATTGCCAGGCAGGCATATCCACAGCCTGTCCACAGGTCTCAAAAATAACTCAGAAAATTCAATTATAACACTTACTGTAGTAGTGCCCTTACCTGGCACCTTCAGTTTAGTGTGAACTCGGGTTTCTGACTGTCCTCCTTGACTCTGAGTGCTGGAAACACAGAGTGGGGGTCTAAGCACTGGAGCTATTCCCAGTGCCAAGAGGCTTAAGGCTTCCCCTAAAGTCAGTGCACATCTAGGCAGATTCCTGAATCCTTGGACTGGGAGATTGGAAGCTGGGCAAATTATGTGTTGAACCCAATTTCTCCCACTTTCCTACTGGCAGAGAGCACAGCCTAGAGCTAAGTGAAGACTGAGGAGGTGACTGTTCCTGGAGAGCCCAGGAAGCCTGAGAATGCTGAGGGTCTGATAGGAACACAAGTCTCATGGTGTGCAAGGGCCTGCTGTACTGTTGGGCGCTGCAGCTTCTTTGCTGTCAGCAGGTAGGAGTTTTGGGGTGGATCCTTTGACATCCTGCAATACAAATGTTCTTGCATTACTTGACAGAAATCTCTCAAGTACAGAGCCTGCCCTCCCTGCAGGTTTATCAGAGCCAATATGGAAATATAGCTGTGGATTTTATCAAAGTTTATCAGTAAAACTCTGATGTTTCCAGTGAAACATTTTGGTTTCAGTTCATTTACATACATTTTTTTTTTATTGGTGCACTTGCTGGTGCTGGGTTATTGGTTGGATTTGATGATCATAAGGGGACCAGTTTGGTCAGTCACAATTTGCCCTCAGTGAAGCTGTGATGGCTGTCCTGGATCGCTTCTCTGCCTGGCACGTGCCTCAACATTGCTTCGATTAAGATCTGCTCCAAGGTCTTCCCTGGCACAGAGCTAAGGCTCACTGGTCTATAGTTCCATGGGTTTTGCTTTCTATCCCTCTTTTAATAAGTTACCCTTTTCCCAGTCACTGGGGACTTCACTTGACAGCTGTGTCTGTTCCAAGATGATGGAGAGTGGCTTGGAGACCTGGGGATGTGTGCCATCAGAGACTTGTGGCTATAGTGTTCCATGTCATTCCCACTATCCCAGAACAGGAACTCCACTGACATGACATTAGGTTATTCTACCTGTCCACCCACAAGAAGGAAACTTCACACTCAAGCTGGTCATAAAATTCAATCCAGAATAACATTGTAACATTGGAATTAAAAATTACTGTGTGCAGAAGTTGAAATTGAGACTAGGCTTGCCAAGGAACTTCAGTGTATTAGTTAGTTAGTTAGTTTGCAAAGAAAAGCAAGATTTTTTTATTTTATTCTTTGTTATCAGCTAGGCAATCTATCTGCTTCCACTTCTGAAAAGAAAATTAAGTTTTCCCTTCCTGCTTTTAGTAGGTAACTGTACTTTAGGCTGAGGAAGGACTGAGTTAAAGCAGGACAAAGCAGAGACTCCTGTCCCTTGGGCACTGGTATTGCTTAAGGAGCTCTTTAACCTCACAAAGGTCACCAGGTCCATTGTGCAGGATTTTGAAATTTATTCAGCATTGGCCTAATTCTGGTCACGTCAAGGTCAGTGCCAAAACTTGCCTGACTTCACTGAAAAGTGACCTCGATAAAAGGGAGATGGTATCTTGGATCTTTCCATGCAGATTTTCAACCTCCCTACAATATTTTGAGGAAGTAATTTCACACCAAGTCACAGAAATGTTCTTAGATTGGTTAGTGGTAGAGTAGGAAATGGACCTGGAAAAAGCAGGTCTAGCTCAGGTAATACCGACATTACTCTAAAACTGATGTTCAAGCCTAATCTTTTCCTAAAAGACAGCTCTGACCAGGAAAGTTACAGTGTGTCCTGAGTTTACAGGTATCAGCATTCCGTAAGATCTAGCCTGGTGAAGCTTTTTCCAAGCTCTCAGCTAGGAGAAATCTGCCACCTGCTGGTAACAAAACTATTTGCACAAAGACGCTGTGGACCTCAAAACTGAGAAAAATGTAATGTTCCTGTGGGCAAAGAAAGTGACAATCGTAGAAAATTGCCACAATGATGTGTCTAAAAAAGAGATCAGCTCTCACTGGGGTTGGATTAATAATGGAGAGAAAACTTGGCCTGTTGATGAGTAAAGCTGTGTAATTTATTTGGTGCTCCAATTTGTCTAAGGTTATGGAGGCACTTTTCTTGAAGAATGTTTGTCCTTATGTGAGTCTTTTTAAATTCAAGAGGTGCATCGGAAATACAGAATGTGAGAATTTCCTTAATATATGAGGTAATGCTGATAAAGCAGTCCAGTTCTGGAATACAGGGTTAAGTATTGGAAATTAATATATTGTCTATAATTGAAAATTACACATTTGAGAAAACTGAGCTGAGGCTGTGCAGCAAAATTTATGAATGAGAATAAAAGATCCAGATTTACCTTTCAAGACACTCATAGGCTCACTCACTGGACAGTTATAAGTTTGACATTTGAGATGTTTTCTCATTTAAAAAATATAAATTAACTCAGAGTAATAAAGAAGAAAATAAGAGCATGCCAAGTGACAAAAAGAAAATTCACCCCACCAGCACTTTTTCTCGTGATTGAAAAGGTCATTGATTCAGGAACATTCAAAGCAGCTCCTAAATTTGTAACTAGCTAGCAATAAAGTCAATGGCATTGTAAATGCCACACACAGAGAGAAATGCTTTTTTAGCCTGCTGGAAATAAATTACACACAAAAAATCACTTCATATTTACTGTACAATAAAAAACCAATTTCAGGACATACATATTTAAGAATCAAATGCTATCGTAGAAATAAGTTTTCAAAGCATTGGAAAGAGTTAAAATCAGACAGACTCGTTTTAGCTGCAGGTATGTTGCCGGCTTTTAGCTCCACCTACTGAGTCCAACTGAAATTACAGAAACATGGAACTCTGTTTTTAAAAAACCCTGTCCCAAGGGCCCCTAAAACAGAGCAGGAGCCCACAATAAGTGAAACAGGACACAGTGAGCAAGTGAGGACAGGTTCTGTTTAGGAACAAAGGCTCAACGAGACTGTGGAGATTAGGGAATTTTAGACCATCAAAAACTTGCAGACAGTTTTTCCAATTCTACTTTGTACAAATGTTCTTCTTCCACTTTAAGTGCATTTCTGAGATATCAAAGGCATTTCTTACACTGCCTTCACTGCCTGAATCCAAGGTCTTACTGAGTTTTACATGGAAATTCCCACTTCCTTCCTTATCCAGAGATAAAACTACTCTGGGAGGATAAATATTTTCGAGGCACACTCTATATGAGGATGGAAAAAACAGCCTGAGCCTTGTTGTTCTGCATGCCAGCAGAAGCTGCTTGCAGTGAGACCTTCCAAGCTGCTCCAGGAGAAGCCATTTCAAGGACTAATTTCAGAACTAATCAATTGTTTACTTAGAAAGTGGTTACTATAGAAATTATCATTATGGATTGGCTGAACTCCAGCAAAACACCAAGTGTAAGAAATGTTTAACCTTCTAGCTGACTCCTGTGCGGTCCACAACTGATGCTGCCTTAAATATCAGAAATAAAAATATTAAAATTAAACCTAAAAAACCCCAAAAACCAACCAAACAAACCCCACTATTAATTTGACATCTAAACTTTGATATTCAAATATAGGCGATGCAGCTTTGGCTTAAGAGGTCTCTTTCACGTTTTTGGATTACACATCCATTATACATGAAATATACACACCAAAAAAATCACGTTATCTTATGATTTGTCTTGTCTTTTATTTTACCTTTGACCACACTTGAAGAGAATGAGCAAGAATCCAGAATTTTGTCCAGATGCTCTTTGCCTCTATGTGCCACGGTGTGTTTTTCAGTTTTATACTCACAAAGGATAATAATTTTGAAAGCATATCAAGCAAATTAGGAGCCTGAAACACACCTTCAGAATCTTTGATGCATGTTAAAATGTAAGGCTCGTAGAGTACTAATGCATTTTAGGATTTCAAGTGCTTAAACCCTTTCTTAATTAAGACTCCCAACGTACTAAATATATTACAGGACAAATGTTTTGTGTTTTGACAGAGTACTTGAAGATTTCTTCATTGAATCAATTGTTAAAAGGTTTTGCTTTCTGGGCTTGTTTTTCCTTTCACAATTTTCCCTGTGGGGAAGTGGTCAAAGCTGGCATGATGTTTTTTTAAGAGCGACTAATAGAACATGCAACATCAGTATCTGAGGTGGAACACAAATGATTTGCAAGACACTTGAACAGGGATATAAATGTGTATTTCCAATGACACTGATCATGGATAAGGACAGCCAAGGGCAAAATCACCAGACTTAGTGCCCCAAACAGGCAGAAGTTGATCCCAAAGGGGCTTTCAGACTGGAAGGGTTTGAGTGTTAACAGTAATGTAGATTTACCTTCTGCTGTAACTCTGTGCACTTCTGGGCTCCTGCTGCTCCTCTTAAATTCTCCATCTCTCTGGATTTGCTTTATTTTCTTTATTATTTATTCCTATATTACTTGCTGTAATGAAGAAACAGAGATAGTAAAAAATGTAATTTAAAGCAAATGCTATGGCTACATAAAATATGTTTTAAATAATTCTTTTCCATGTGTAATTTACTGGGATTCAAACTGAGTGGTTTAGACAAGGCTAAAAACGTGTATCACAGAAAACTGCATTTCTCTAAATGTACAAACATTAGCGTTGTTTTCCTTCTTTCTCCCTCTGCCTTGGACAGCAGTCATTGCATACTTGCTGAACAACTTCAATTCTATTATTTCTGCTTAAAATAAGTTGTGGTGGTCTAACTTTAGTTTATCTTGCCTCCCATTTCAGATGGATCTTCCATGCTGTGAGCCAAGGTGGTCCAGTGAGCCAGTCCCTTTGCTGTGTGTGTTCAGACAATACAATTTGGGGTTCACAGTTCCCTGAAAGATACGAATAAAAACATGCCAGCACTTAGAGAAGCTACAACAATGGCAAAATTGTACATACCAATGACAACCAAAGCACTCACTGGTGAGAATGGCAGGATTTGGGGTTTGGATTAATTTTAAAGTTTATTTGGATGATCAGCTTTTTAGCCTTGTGGAAGTTGCAGCAATCGTGAAGTTGGGTTAAAAATTCAAGAAGGTATGAACCTTTTCCAGTCCCTGTATTAATTGCAAACAGAATCCATGCTCCCTGCTTCCTGACCTTGACAATGACACTGCTTCCAGCAGCTATAAATGAAACTGAAAGCGGATCCACGAGGATAATTATACCACAGCAGAGGTGTCAACACATTGTTTGTCCTGTAAAACTTTTTAAGGAATCTGGCACACAGGAGATAGTTCCTGAAAGTATTCACTGAGTCCAGACCCCAAGCTTTCCCACTACTCCTATGGAGTGCTCAGTGGAATGACCTGGAGGAAATCGAATAAATACAGAAGCAGAAGTTACAGATGAAAGAGATAACAAAGGATTATAATTTTTCTCAAGATTTAGGAGGGTGGTGAGGCCCTGGTACAGCTTGTCCAGAGAAGCTCTGGCTGCCCCATGCCTGGAAGTATCCAAGGCCAGGCTGGAGAGGGCTTGGAGCAGCCTGGGCTAGTGAAAGGTGTCCTTACCCATGGCAGGAAGCTGGAACTGGGTGATCTTTAGCATCCCTTCCAACCCAAACCAGTTTGCGATTCCACGATTTCCTGCAGCTGTATGCTATCAATAAACCCAGTGTCCAAAGTTAACTGACTTCACAGACTCACCAAGGGAAGGAAATGGGTTTTTTAGGTATTACTTCCCGAATTAAAGCCTACGCTGACTTTTCAGTGATATGCAATCCATTCCCTGAGAGCCCTATGAACAGGAAACATAGCTATGGGTCATACACCCTTGTGGAAACTAGGACACAAAAGAAAAACTATAATAAAGAAAAACTTGATTATTTACTCCTTCGTTATATCTTCATGATTATCATAGCATTTACAAGAATGTTTTAGTTTGGGTCTCTAAAATATAAAGTACTGGAGAAGAGTCACCCCTTCCCAAGGCATTCAAACCATCCCAAGATTAGGAGCAGATGTGTTAGCAGCTTTTGCCTATGACAAAATCAATAAGCCCCATTCTAAAGCCGAGTTTCTCTAAAGAACTCAAGTGCTTTGATGTTGCACTCACATAATCTCTGAGTCATTTAGGTTCCAAAAGACCTCAAGGACCAACCTGTGCCCAATCCCCAGCTTGCCAACCAGCCCAGAGCACCGAGTGCCCCATCCAGCTGTGCCTTGGACACCTCCAGGGATGGTAATTCCACCACTTCCCTGAGCAGTCCAAATGCTTGACAACCCTTTCTGCAAAGAAATTCTTCCTCATTTCCAACCTGAATCTCCCCTGGCACATCCTGAGGTTTGTTTCTTTTCTATTGCTCATTAACTGGGAGCAGAGCCTGAGCTCTACCTGGCTGCATGCTCCTCTCTAGAGGGAGTTACAGAGAACGAGAACGTTCCCTGAGCCCCCCCAGCTCCCTCAGCTGTTCCTCATGATTACTCTCGACCCTTCCCCAGCTCCACTGCCCTTCTTTGGAAGGGCTCCAGCACAAAAGGCTGAAGCTAGGGTGGCAGGGAGAGCGGGATAAACTAAACCGTGTGCTGTGAAAGGGAGGAAAAGGAGCTGCTCTGCAGTGCGAAATGAGGAGGCGCCACTCTTTGATCAGAACAGAGGTCACCGCCATAAAAGAAACGGAACAAACAAGCTGCGGCAGGCTACTCTGCCTTTGCCAACACTGCTGCTGCTGCTAACTGCTCCATCTGATCCTTGGCTTGGGAGCACCACGCTGGGAGATAAAATACTAGGGCTGCCTTCATTGGCAAGGAACCGGCCCCTTTCCAAGTCTAAAACCCTGAATGGATACTTGGAATAAGGTGCAAACGCGCCCAGTATCAAAGGCAGGGTTGTGATACAATGTAGCTGAGAGTAAGGCAGTCTGAGCTCTGCTGCTGAACGTTCATTCCAGGCCATTCCCCTCCCTACACCATCCTGGGAAGGGACAGAGGGAGGGCAGCTACCAGCTCCAAGGGTAAAATCCAGCCCAGCAGCCACCCTTCCCGGACTCAGGTGGGTGAGTGTGGTGCGTTTGGACGGCCTGTCTGGCTGCTTGTGCAGCCAGAGCAATCTCAGATGTGTTTTGTTTAAAGACAGTCACCTCTCGGATCAAACCATGAAGATCGGGTCACTTTTCCATTGAGATTTCTGTGCAGTCACACCGGGAAGTAGGAAGTAGGTGACTAAGAGTATTCAGTTTATTCCTCCTGGATCACCTCAAACCATCACCTGCAGAGCTATTTATAAAGGTATTGTTCAGTTTAGACCTTGAACCTGAAGATCAGAGGTTAATCTTCTGAATTGGAAGGTTAAGAGTCTGTGTCAGGTTTTTCCAGCTGACTTGGAAATAATGTAATTTAACAGTGGGACTCTTACAACCAATGCAGTCCTTTTATTAAGAACATCCAGAGGCACATATCCAGAGGATGTTTTGGTGGGATTTCAGCAACATGAGGACTTGGGGGGAACTGTGCAGACTCCATGCTGAGCGCCAGTTGAGGATTTATTTAAAAAGCAATGTGTGATTTCAGACCTGACCAGTGCTCTCCAATGTCAGCCAAATAAAAGAAACACCTAAGTTAGTCAAATAACAACAATCTCTTTTCATTTCTGTAAAATAAAACCAGAACAGGCATTGTTGGTTTCAAACACCAATTCCGAAACATTCACAGTGCACCAGTGCATAGAGCCATTACTGATCTTTACAATCATGTGTTTTGGTGGTTAAAATAATTTTTATTTCCAACAGGAAATAATTTTTATTTCCAAAATGGAAAAGCCCATTTCTCCAATGAGGAAGGCACAATTTAAATATTTAACATATTTAACTTACATTTATACTTATATTTAACTTTGGTTATTGCAAGACTTGGCCTGCCCTAATGGAGGCAACAGTATTAATATTCCAAGTACACTTTGGGGATGAAAATCTGGGGCAGGGGGCCTGAGGGCTAAATCCAGCCATGATGACATTTTCAAAGAGTTTCATTAAAGAAATATGGTCCAATTGACATGGGCATCTTATTGTTTGTAATTTTTAGTGAAATTTTAAGAAAATTGTTGTAAAACAGGGATTTGGAAGTTACTCTTGAATGCAGAGTGCCTGGTGGGAGCTAACTGTGTGGAAGAACACACAATCCCAGAAACACTTGGGTTGGAAAAGACCTCCAAGGCCACCGACTTCAACCTTTGATGGATCACCACCTTGTCAAGGTGACCACGGCCCTGACTGCCATGTCCAGCCTTGGACATCACTTTTAACTGGAATTCTGTGCTCTGCGGTTTCACTGACCACCACTTTCATACCCTACCAATTTATTTTCTGACCCTTTCAGCGACGCCCCACCAACTTTTATTATACGAGGCGTTTGGAGATTGCATTTTCATGCCTACTGTCCGCACTGTATGAGAGACCATCGCTTTTATGTGGAATTCTGAGGGTTGTGGGCTCTCAACACGGCCCTTCCCTCAGGAGGGGTTTCCCGCCCTGGGCGCGCTCCCTCACGCTCTGAGGGCAGCGCTGCCCCTCGGCCGCGGGGTCCGCCGGGCGCTGAGGGGATAACTCGGCACCTCTGAGCCCACGGGGGGGCTCTCGGGGAAGGCTGCCCCGACGAGGCCAGGCCGAGCTGGTGCCCTTACCGAGGCGGAGCGGGCTGAAGGCTGAGGGTGATGACGCAAGCGGCGGTTCCGGCGCCGGGGCGGTGACCGAGGCGGCGGCGCGGGCGGAAGGAAGGGAAAGAGGCGGGGGGAAAGGGGTGTCTGGCGGCCGCCGCCGCCGCCGCGGTCCCGTAGCCGGGAGCGGGGAAGGGACGCGAGGGGAGCGGGAGAGGGCGGCGTGAGGGGAGAGCGGGAGCGCGCGCCGCGCGAGAGGAGCGAGAGCGGCGCGAGCGGCGGCCGCAGGAAGTATCGCGAGAGTTGGCGCGGCGGCGGCGCCGGCGCTAGAGGTGACCGAGGTAGCGGCGGCCGCGGGCGCCTCCTCCTCTTTTTCCTCCTCCGAGGAGGTCTCCGAGGTACGGCGCGGGGGAGGCCCCGGGGGTTTCCCTGCTGATCCGGTTTCATAATTCCAGCTCGCTCCCGGCTCCCCCCGCCTTCGGGCCTGCGGCAGAGCCGGGAAGGGGCAGCACCTCGTGGCGGGGCACGGGCGAACCCCGCGGCTG
>VXBI01001686.1:291351-306994 GCA_013397375.1 Toxostoma redivivum
GGGAGCGGGGAAGGGACGCGAGGGGAGCGGGAGAGGGCGGCGTGAGGGGAGAGCGGGAGCGCGCGCCGCGCGAGAGGAGCGAGAGCGGCGCGAGCGGCGGCCGCAGGAAGTATCGCGAGAGTTGGCGCGGCGGCGGCGCCGGCGCTGGAGGTGACCGGGGTAGCGGCGGCCGCGGGCGCCTCCTCCTCTTTTTCCTCCTCCTCCTTCTTCTCCTCCTTTTCCTTCCTCTCCGGCCATGGAGAAGGCGGTCGGCGCGGCGGTAGCGGTGACGGCGGAGGAGGGAGGCGGTGAGGGCGGCGGCGGNAGGCTCCCTGGGAGCCGCAGCCAGCGGCCGCCTTCATCCCTGCTGCGGCTTTATCCCGAAGGGAAAGGCCCGGGAGCTGCTGCAGGTGCTTTCTGCCGCCGTGCTGTGTGCCATGTGCTACATCGCGATGGGTATGGGAGCTGGGAGAGGGAGAGCGGAGCGCTGGGAATGCTGCTGGCGAGAGGTTCTGGAGATAGGCCGGAGTGCTGGCTGCGTGGCTGGAAAGGTGTTGGCGCGCCCAGTGGTGGGAATAGGTCGTCTTGGAAAGAGTGTGCAGGTAAAGCAGGTGAAGGTGCAGCTGGAGCAGGTGAAGGTGCAGCCAGGCCAGAGAGCCCAGGGTGTTGAACTGCTGAGTGACGTTTTCTCCGACCCTCAAAGCCACCCTGATTGCATGCAATGCAGGAACAAGCCCAGGGAAGCATTACTAAGTCGATTTGGTCTGGTGTTAAGGTTTTCAGGTAGGTATCGCTGGAAAAGACTGGGAGCCCCGTATTTGCATATGTAGTCACACACGGTTGCTTTGTTGAATGGTTTAAATTCTGTAACCTCCCCAGCTGAGCATTCATTTCCGCTTTGGGGTTTTTTTTTTGAGTAGTGTCTGCAAAAAAGTCCACTTGTTTTAGCTTTTCTTTGAACTTGGTTTCTAAGGGGTTTGGCTTTCAAGTGATGTATCTACAGTGCTGTTAGAGATTGGGCAGGAAGGAAGAGTCCGATAGGTTCGAGGAAGGGCTGGGCTGGGATGGTGATAGGTTTTTCCACAGTTAAGCAGTACTCTGCGTTTTATTCCTGCTGAAGTTGACACAAGAAGCATTTTATCCAGCTGTTTGAGATAAATTGCACGACTGTGAGCATGTATGTCTCAGTGAGTCCGTATGCTTTTTCTGTGGTAGTGACATATCATTGCTCAGGTAGAAGTTTTTATGGTGTAAGACTTGCAGGATAACTGGTTTGCTGCTGAGCTATGTTGTCCAGCAGTCCTCCAGGTGCTTGGAGAGCTCTGTTGAGCAAAGGCCTTTGGGATTTGCTGTGGTGATGTGTGGTCAAGGGATGGAGGCCCCTGAGTGACTTCAATGTGTGGGTTGACATGCCCTGAGATCAGTTGCATGTGATGGAAACATTCAACAGAATTTGTGTCAAGGGAGACCTGCTGGTGAAGTCACAGGCAGGTTTTAGTTAGTGGTCCACAACCATTCTTCCCAGTGGCTCCATACACTGGGAGCTTTCAGGTGGAATGGTGTGTGCAGCAGGATGAGAAGGGCAGAGACAGCTGAGGAGTACAGGTGGTGGATGAGGTGAGCCTTTGCCTGCATGCTCTGCCTTCAGAGCCATAGGCACCTGTTTCACATTCTTTGAGACCTGCAGAGAGGAAGAAATGCCAATGATCATGAGATATCATGAGGCAGCAGAATACTTCACTTTTTTTTTTTTTGACATGTGTGATGGATACTGATGAAGGCAGTTTGGGCATCTGGAAGCTTCTCCAATGGTTTCATCTTATACTAAGTGAAGGCTTTCCCAGGCTGGGTGGTCTGGGATTAAATATTAAGCAGGGCTAAGTAAGCAAGTGAATAATACCAAGATGATGACATTCAAGATTCACAACAAAATATATGCCACACGCTTCATTTGTAATTGTTCTTGATCATGCAGGTTTCTTGCAAAAATCTGTTCTAGTCTTTCTCCTGGTGGCTTCAGGATAAAATGATGCAGCTTGTAGAATATGCACAGCTGAAGCCAGTTTTTAGCAATGTGAACATGAGGATGGCCTGTTTAATGGAGCAGACCATCGTCTTTCCCAGCAGCTCCTGGAGAGGAAATGTGTTTGGAGCGTTCTCAGTGAAAGAGGGGTTCCCTCTCTGAAAGGAGCCTGATGGTCAGTTTTGGCTTTTAGAAGCTTAAAAAAAATCCCACTGTAGAAATGAAAGGCTTTTTAGTTGTTTGGGGGGGTTAATTTTTTTTTTCTTTTTAAATTTCACATTTTCTTGAGTTGTGACGAGCTCTCCAGTTGGATTGTGGTCTTCTGGCCACAGGCAGTGTGGGAGGCACATCAAGTGAAAAACACAAAGAAATGTGAGTTCCTGGTTTTGCTGTAAATGGAAACTACTGTGGGAATGCTGCAGAAGCTGCTGTTCCCTTCCAACCGTTCCCTTCATTATCTCTGTAAACTTAAGATAGTTTGTCTGAGGCTATTTTTTGCCCTTCCCATGCTTAATACATTAAGACTTCTCTAATCTCTGAAGCAAAGTGCTTCTAGATTTGACTGCTAATGAGACTGCTTCTAGAAATCAGAGGAGTAGCAATAAGTCTTAGGAGTGCTAAAGGCAAACCTGGTGCATCCCGAGTCACAGAAACCCCAGGAGTAGAAAGACATTGTTTGGTTTAGTTGTTGCTGAGCTGATGGAATGGAATAAAGAGTTTTCATCAGCTGTGTTCATCTCTGCGTCTAAACTCTGTCAGGTCTCAGTGTGGAAACACAGGCACTGTGGAGAACTTTGGGAGAATAATGGCAATTTCATACCAACAACCTAATGAGCTCCTTCAGCACTGTTCATGGCAACCTCCAAGGTTGTTTTCTTCAATTGCAGCAAATTATTGTACAACCCCAAGACTTTAGGTAGTGGGTTCTGGTGTTACCTGTCCAAGGTAAATGGTCTTTTCCCTAAAAAACAGTTGTTAAAAAACGACAACTTTTCTCAGTGTACAGGCAAAAGAATCTTATGAAGAATGACAGTGCTAGTTACATAGCAGGAGAGTTCAGCTTGCAGGTTCCTCAAAGTGTTCTTGTACATACAAATTTTGTTCAACAGTTCAGTTCAAAATGAAATAGTGTGAAAAATGAGCAGGTCCTCAGCAAGTTGCTGCTTAGAAACCCGATGTCCAGAGTGCTTTAGGGCTTCTCTTATTTAACACTGAAAGGTTTAGTTGTGTAATAAAATTTGTTTACAAGCTTATTTCAAATCTTTGTACTTGGAGGATGTTTGCTGCTGGCAGTGAAATTTATAATTGCCCTTGATGTCCATCTTAAGAGCTGTAAGTTCCGTTTTGTCCATCAGTCTTGTGATGATCCAAGGTGTAGATCCATCTTGGATTTGTGTGTATTTATTACCTTTTCTCTTACTGGATTCTTATATGCTGTACAAATTAGCTTCCCCAATATAATCCTCAGTTAACTATACCTGAAAGTGCTGCCCTATGCAAAGGATGCTTTTTGAAATGTTATGGCTGTTTTTTAAGCATTCTTAGTGCACTTGGGTCTCCTCTAAGTAAAAGTTCATTTTTGTTTTTTCAGCTGCAATTGAAATAGTAATTGAACTGAGCTAGTAAGATGAACTAAGTAGAACAACAAAACACCACCAGTCCTCTAAAATTTCTTCATGCAGAAGAAGCTACTCTGAATTCCTTGGATTCAGATTTAAGGCAAAGTTCATCCGAGAACTTGGGCGTCCTGGTGTGGTTTCAAGAGCATCACAGGCACAGGGCTGTAATATTTAAATTGGAAAAGTCTTGAAGAGCTTAAGTGTTCAAATGAGCTGATTTGAAGCACAGAATTTATTTTAAAAATCTGTTTCCTTTTTTTTTTTTTTTTTAACCCTAACAGCCCTCATCAGAATCTTGGAATAAGGCCTTTGGATTCTGCAGGGCCACCTTGTCTGGCTTGACCACTGTGTGATGCATTCCCTTCCCTGCCATTGCTTTCATGTCCCTGGGTCCTCACAGGCATCACTGAACATAGAACTAACTGGGGCCTGTCCTTGTGAGTGTGTGATATCCCGAGGTGCACTTCAGTCTCACATTCTGCTGCATTATCTTCTGCTTCTTTTATTTTCCTGTCTGTTTCAGCTAAGTTTTTCCTGCACCGCTTTATTTCTTCCATTCAAAAGAGGAAATAGGAGAGAAATACAGCAGGATGGTTCTTAAAAATCCCTGAAATCTCAGGGGTGATCCCAGAGCTGTTGATAGGGGAGTACCACAACCAGGTTTCACAATAATGAAATCTTCTGTAGTTGACCCAGGAAGCATTAGCCAAAACTGTTTAACACCCCTTCCTTAGTGTTCCTTACTGTTACTAGGTTCCAGCAGAATCAGTTTGGTTAGAACTAATGCTTTTTTTCTTTTTTTTTTTTTTTTTTTTTTAATTTTTTTATTCCCTNTCTTTTTCTTTTTTTTTTTTTTTTTTTTTAATTCTTAAATATTGCAATATTTTTGTGTGCTTTATTTAATTCAAGTCATCAGTGAATATCTGGGTTGAAAAAGAAACCCCCTGAACATCAAGTGACCACTGCAGAAGGTGGAGTTCATTACAGGCGGCACCATATGAATTTGTTTACTTCCTTAGATATTTCTTCAGGAAATGTCCTTATAAACATAATTCCCATGTGCAGGCTGGAGCCAAACACCTCACATTTTAAGCCAGTAATTCAGTTCTGTAAAGAGAATGGTTTCTCTGGAAGAGATTTAGCTGAGAGAATTTCCTCATCTGTCAAGGTCAAAGGCAAATGGGATTATGTGTGTTTGTTTTCTTCCCTCTATCTGTGTTTTAAGACTAAACTGTTGGTGCTTATTTAGGATATAGCTGATTTGCAATTGGATTTAGGAATTGAGAAATCAATGCTGCAGATCCAAGATAAGTAAGAAGTCTTTGTTTTGGAGGTTAAGGGAACAAGCCCTTTTAACTTGATGTTAAATTAAAATTGCCTAAATTAGCTGTTAACATCTTCAGGCCATCTGAGCAGAATCCATGGTAGACATTGTGTGTTTTTTTTTCTGAGATGCTGTGCTTCTGGTTTGTTGATGGTGTGGTGTTGTAGGTGACTCAAGTGAAATGACATCCTGAGGATGTGCTGTGTCTGTGGAACTTCTGCACCTCTATGGGACTGCTTTTGTCATGGCCATAACTTTTGATCTGTTGAGTAAGAAAACTGTTGGTGGGGAAGGACTAATGCTGGCAAATGGTTTGGGTGAGGTCATTTAGCTAATGTGTGAACCTGGGGAAAAAGTCTCGTTTAATGTGGAGTTAGCAGTGAATATCAGTATGTCCTGGTGGTAGTGTGGGAATTCTGATGACCTCCATCCAGTCATTGTGCAGTGTCCACAGGAATTCTGGAGGAAAAAAAATCCATTGTTGACCAATGAAGGGCAGCATTTCCTCTCTGTTTCCACTGAGCAGTGCTTTGAGTTAATCGGTACTGGGAGAGGTTATCTCAGTATTCCAGATGTTTTTCAGCCAGGTTATCCCCCACAGGCTGTCCTAAGCTCATGACTGTGCTAAGAGCTAAAGCCACATGGAGGTATTACTTAACTGTTGTGTCACCTTATTTTCACATGAGGTAATAGTCGTACACCAGGCTGAAAATCAGCCACAAAGCCAAGCATGCCTTTAATACATCCTTGTTTGTGCTTGCAGTATTTTCTTTTAGGCTGGATGTTGTCATTAGGATGATTTTGTTGGCGTTACCCAAAGCAGTTTTTGAGAAATTCAAATTGCTGGTGTTTGATGTACAGGAGTCATTCCTCTTCTGGGTTTTACCTGCATCCTCAAATTCCCAGACCATAATGGTATATTCTAGGAAATGAGCTGCAGTAAACCTTGATTTTATGTTTTTCCCTGCCCCACCCCAATATTTTATGTGGTATTAATCATCAAGAATGGATAATGTGTCCAAATAAGCAGCTGCTCAGAGCTAGAAAGATGTTGGAACATTAGGAAATAGGATGAAATATTGCTATTTAGAATATCAGTTTGGGGTTTTGGCTTCCATTCTCCTCAAGTTCAATGTGAAACAATCAAAAAGTGCCAAGATTGTTTATTTTTTAGGTTACAACTGAGGACATCTTGCAAATACAAATACAAACTGCTGTTAAGGGGGGCTGTCTCATATTTGGTCTCAGGTTGGCTTTCCCTTGCACTGATGTGGAAGGAATGGTTCTTTCTGAGTCTGTACATCTGTCCAGCTGTGCAGGAGCAGGTTTGGGCACTGCAATCCCAGCCGAAGGGGAGTGTCTGAAACCCCCCCTCTCGGGCAGGCAATGATTCAGAGGTAAGAGGAGGAGGGTCGCTCTTACCCTTCCAGCTGTACCTCCCAGTCCTTCCCACACACGAGAAAAATGTAAAAACACATGAAGGAGAAGCTGGAGCTCCCTTGTGCATCTGTGTCTGGCAGGTGACTCACGTGTTTTCCTGTCCTGGAGCTTTCCCACTTCCCAACTTCAGGTATTCTTGTCTTTTGTTCAGTCTTGTCCTGAAATGCTTTGCCAGTGGAATTTTCCTCTTGATACTGTTCTGCAGGTGTGAATTGTTCTCCTCCACAGAGTGGGGAACAATGCTTTAATGAAGCTGAAATTTTCAAGTCATGATGTGACTTGGTTTTTTTTCCTCAAGTGCTCAGTGCTCTTCAGCCCCTGCATCAGCGTGGGTACTAATCCCACTGAAGTTGGGGGAGTTGGGCTTGGAGGAAAGGAGGAAAAAAAGACATTCAGTGCTCCTCCCAGCCACTTGGGAAATGATGTCGTTGAAAAAAAACTCAGTAAGAGAAAAAACACATTTCCAGTTGATCAGTTTCTGGATCCAGTCTGTCAGGCACAAGAGCTTGTGCTGACACAGCGAAGAGCAGGAACTCAGGCAGGGAGGAGGGTGAGCACTGCCTCTTTTGGTGGGATAATTCATTTCAATCCCTGTCACAGGAAACATTTGCATTGTTTCTGAAGACTCCTGTTGGTAAGAATGGTACAGATCACTGAGAATTTTTGTTTTCAAGGGCAAACTAGTCCTCTTGACACTTGCTCTGAATCTTCTGTTTGGAAGTGACTGGAACAGATAAATGACACAGAATTTTTTTTTCTGCATGTAGCTTAAAAACTTAGAGCTTCTTCAGATAAAATCAGCACTGACTTTTATATCTAGTATTTGTTCAAGCTCTTGAAAGCAGCATATTAAGTATAGGGAGAAAGAGAGGAATTAAGCAGGATTTTATTAAAATACTGCAGCCTTTTGGTTTATCATCATCACTTTTGTGTCATTAAGTGCAGTGCAGCAAAGGAGTCACTTTGGAGACTGACTAAAAACGTCACAATTGTGATCATAATCATAGCATGGAAAACCAAGCTGGTTTAAAGAAAAAAA
The DNA here is from genome assembly GCA_013397375.1 of Toxostoma redivivum. Taxonomy (NCBI): domain Eukaryota; kingdom Metazoa; phylum Chordata; class Aves; order Passeriformes; family Mimidae; genus Toxostoma; species Toxostoma redivivum. Next base: position 298,776 of record VXBI01001686.1, read on the forward strand.
AGTGCTTTGAATGTTACTCTGCTTCATGGATGAACATATGCCTTCTGTCCATCTCTGTCACTAACAGAAGTGAAAGTTGGCATAACAGCATGCTTGTATTTTTGTGGAGAATCAGCTTCATCAAGGAACTCTTCAGAGATAAATATAGGGGGCAACTTTCTGTGCTAAACTGCAGAACAGGGCTTTTCTGGGGCTTGCATGGGGGGAAATGTCCACAGTTCGGTGTAAAATCACTTTAAATGCACATGTGTCTTCCAGTTGAGAAAAGTTACTAAAGTAAATTTACTACAGTGTGTTTAAATTGAGGTGGTTTTTACAAACATGCTAGTACTTGCACTCCAGCTGGGTTCTGCAAAAGTCCTTAGGTTAGAGGATGGCACAGTGTGATGGAAGGGCTGTGTTTGTTATGAAAGTTGATAAAGATGTTAATTCTCCCTGTGCTGTGGAGCACTTGTGGGCTGTTGTGCCCCAGCACTGTTTGGTTACATGAGAGTGTGGCCAAAACCTCGGTTAGGCCTAGAAAAATCTTAGAGTAATTATAATTTACTGGTTTTGAAGAAGTGGGTGAAGTAACAACACCCAATAAGCACTTCCCACTTACCAGTAGAATTCTCAATGAACTTAATTTAAAAAAAAAACCCACATTAAAAAAAATTGCCAAAATGTTTTCAAGACAGTTATCTTCGATGGTGGCTTTTATTGTAATCCAGATTTGACTGTTACAGAGTATACAGTCTTTCCAAAAAACCTTTAGAGTACTTGTAAATAGAAATAACTCAAGCAATTGATTTCATAACAAAAGTGTTGTCCACCCATTCCAGAAGATACTTAGTTTTTAAAAAAATTTTTTGTCTAATTTCACAGCATTTATTAAACTTGGTCATAGTAAAATAATTCTGTCAGGCTGTGTGTATGATGTAATTTAAATGTGGTGGAGGGGAAGTTGTTCTTCTGTGGGAGGGGTGTGTTGGGTTGACAGGGGCTCAGCTTGCCTGCTAGGGCAGTGAGGGGTTTGCCATGCTGTTGAGGAGGGTTTCAGTTTTGTTTGCTTTGGACTCGTGGATGCCTTTAGGGTTCATCTGGGCCTAAAATCAGGCTCTTACTGGGAGCACATCTTGACCTGAGGGTGAGGTAAATGCTGCATCTTCTGGTAATCTGAGATAAACTGAACCTGTGATTTTGTTTCTGAGGGCCCAGCACAGACAAGATGGGAAGCAGGAGGTACTGAGCTCCAGTGTTCAGCTGGAAGGGTTTCCTTCTGGCAGCTACTCCAGCCACACTGGTAGTACATGCTGGGAGTTGTGCTGTGTGGTCCTCAGTCTGTCTTGATCTTCCAGGTAACCTCAGATGGAAAAGGAAATTAACAACCCTCTTACATGAAAATAGAGATCACGTTAGTATCTCATTTTGTATTCAGTTTATGTATTTTTCCTTCTTCAGCCTTATCCAACAGCTTGTTCTGTTGAATTCCAGTCTTGATGATGCTGTCAATGGATGGAGTAGGTTTTCTAGACATTTTAGTCTATTGTGAATTTGAAGATGCCAGCTGAGTAACTCTGATTATTGGGAGTTTTGTAAAAGAAAGAAACATCAGGTGAATTGTTATGGTTCCTGCTTTTGGAATAGGTTTCAAAATCTGGTATTAACCAAGTCCAAATTTATTAGGAACAGCCTGAATATAGAGCTGTTGGAACAACCATCTGATTCACAGCCAGGAAGAGGAAGACAGGGACATCCCGATCCAGCAGGTCCTGGATTAGAATTTGATGTGAAAATACTTGATATAATATTCACTCAATTAGAATTCATGTGTAGAAGTAAATGCTGGATGAGGCCACTTAAAAAGGAGTAGGTGACTGTCCTAAATGGTGGCTTTTCCTGGTTTGACGTTTCCTAATTTTTGGCAGGGAACTTGTCTGCACTTTAAAAACTTTTTAAGAGCTTGCTGTCAAATTTTCATGTTGTAATATGGAGCTATCTTGGATTAATACCTGCCTTAGGATTTGAGAGGTGTTAGGATAAATGTTGTTGGACTGCATATGCTGCTTCCTTACACACAGCTTTTCTGTCAGCAGTATTTCACATGTGGAATGAGAAAGAAATAGAAGTTCATTCGTTTGAAGAAGGATCTTCCATGTTCCAAGTTGTGTTGTCTGAACATGTCCCTCATTTCATTTGTGTTTTTTCTCAAAACCAGGGCTCTTTAGTGTGTTCAAAGTCCTGGAAAACTTACTGGGTTTACTCTATAGATAACTTAAAGGAAGATCTCTTACAGAAAGCTCCTCTTAGACAAAAATGTCCACCAGTAATCTTACAGTTATGCCAAAAAACCCTTGCAAATTGCTCGTGTAATTTTGTCTGCCTTTTTCACCTTGTGTCAGGTACATTTGGGTTTGCATTGGGCAGCTCCTCCATAGCAAAATCAGAGGAGCTATCTTCACATGGTTGTTTTTTAGTGATGTTGTGGTTCAGTCCATCTTCAGGGCAGTGCTGTGGATGAGTAAAGATACTTTCTTTGCTCTTTTTTCCATGCTTAGGTTTGCCTTAGGGAGTTGATATCCTAAAGAATAGGGCTGATGTAAGCACTGACCAGGGCAGAAGGCTCCTGGCTGATGAGCAGGGCTTGTCTCTGTCTGTGCCAGGATGCTGCTTGCTTGCTGGGCTCTAAAACTCTGCTCAGGTCAGATGCATTTAGGCAGAGGTAAATAAAAACTTAATTCAGAAATGTTTTTATATTGTACCTCTAGTTTCTGTCTCAAGATGGATGGTGTAAAAATAAGAGGCTGCTGATAAAATGAAAATGGTTAGCTCACCATTCTTGACCAGAGTGTTGCAGTCTCCCTCCAGACAGCTTGCTTTTGACATTCCCTGTCTTCAGGTTCCTGGGAAAAGTGCTATGAGCTGAGTGCTTTTTGGCTGAGCTTGTATGATCTATTGGTGAATCTTTATATTTCTCTTAGCTTCCTGGTATGATGGTGCTAACTCTTAATTCGGTTGTGGAATTAATCGCCTTTTTTTATTGACCCTTGAATGAGAAATCATCTATGAAATGGTAATGCAGCTGGAGTGCTGACATTCCTAATTCCCAGCTATTACTGGGAAGAGGTCTCCACCTCTTTGAGAAGGCTTCTCTGGGCATGGAGTCCTTGTATTCCCTGATCCTACCACATCCTGACAGTTCATGCAAGCTGCCAAGTCAGCTTCTGCAGCTTCTGTTTAGGGAGACTGGATCAGAGGAGGGTTTTGTGAAGGGAATTTGGGAAGTTACTCCATCAGATAGGTCACAAGTATCCTAGTCTCTTGAAACCTTTTTACTGTTAGGCAGTCTTTTAAATGGACATTAAAAACCTCGGGATGTGTTTGAAAGACAGTTCTGTCAGACACTTTTTCCACTTTTGAGTTTCCCTAGAGCTGTGGAAAACCTACATCTCCAGGATACCATAAGGAATAGAATTCCATCCTTTCCATCTTTGTCCCTTTACCAAAAGGAGTAACACTAATTGAACAGAAAACACTGAACGTGTCAGAAGGGTCTGGAATGCCTTGCTGCTGCCCTAGGCCAAGGGAAGAATAGGCTGGAGAGAAATGAAAGATATGTCTTGGCAGAAAAATTAGTTTTTGAGTGAGAAATCGTCTTGGATGGTCAAAACAAGTCGTTACATGGTTGTTAGAGAAGAAAAATACGCGGGTTTGTTATCAAAAGTTTGCTTGTCTGTGGGAGATAACGGAGCTGAATCAAGGGAGGTGTAATAATGACAATGGGCAGCAAGGCTCATCTTGTGACTGGAAAACTCATGTGAAAGCTCCACTGCAGCTTTTGGCAGGAAAGTCTGAAATGCTCAGAGAGAGACATTGAATTACAAGGCTGAGGGAATAAAACAATCATATTAAAAGCATGTCTTCAGTATTTATCAGGTTAAAGCCCATCATCCCTACACATCCCTACCCCAAAAATGAAAATGAAAGGAAGGAAGTAGGGTTCTTTACTTGAAATTTACTAAAGCACTTGCCTGAAGGACGTGGGAAATTTAGTCAGGCTGACAGCTGCAGAGCTGTGACTGCTGCAAGAAGTAAAGTAAAAAAACCAATATACAGTGTGAAAATAGAAAAAACAGATGGGGGTCATGACTTGAGGCGGTGCCTGAGGTTTGGGTTTGGACTGACTTGTTATGTAACCACCAAGGATCCAGGAGTTGGATGAATCTCTGTGGATGGACAACCTGAAACAAAAGGTTTAAAACTTAGTTTGTTTTGTGTTGACATAGAGCTAAGGGACCTTAAAAATTGCAACAAGTGGTGACTGATGCAAACTGCCACAAAGCAGAGATGATGCTTTTGGGGCAGAACAAGATTTTTGTATTTAGAAAAGAGGATACAGGAAGTAGCAGAGAAGAAGGTTTTTGGTGTCTTGGTGGTTATACTGATACTTTGGAGAGCTGCAAGTTATAGGCTGTATTTCTTAATGGAGGTTGATAAATCCTAGTGCATTTATCTGGAGCAGTGAGTACCCTTAAGGGTATCTGTTTGGGGAAACACTCAGTTCTGGCTTAGTTGTAAAGGGATTTGAAAGATTGTTTTTATTCTAAGAGCAGATATGAGGAACTGGGTTCAGTCCAGCAAAATTAACGTAGGTGGGAGTCTCATCACCCTAAAAATGGAAGAATTGGGCCCAACACAAGTTTGAAGCAGCCTTTGAAAAATCTGTTTGGATATTCTTTGCACTGAGTATTTTTCTTGTATATCAACAACTGCTCCTGTATCTTGTAATGGTTTTTTGTTTCATGTATGAAGAGCAAACTCAGTCATTTGAAGGTTTCAATGATGGAAATTTTCCCTTGGTGAATGAAATGAGTTTTGTGATTTCAAGGGTATTTCTAATTAACGTGAAATGATCATCTTGTGTGCGTAAGTGTATCTTGTTTGGATTTTTCATTGTGATAGGTACCTCAATTTTCAAGGTATTCTGTGTCACAATGGTGGGGGCTTTGCCTCTTGGCAATCTAGCAGATAATCAGAATGTCGCAAAATTTGGGCTGGAAACCCACTCTGGTTTTTGGTCTTAGCTGTCTCAGAAACTTTTGGATTCTATCTGACCATGTACCTACTTCTGGAAAGGGAAATATTTGGGAATGCCTGCTAAAGAGTGTAACTGATATTTGGTTCTGTATTGAGGGCCTGTCTTCAACTCTCCTTTTTCTCTTCTCAGAACGATTTGGTGTTTTTAGTAATTAATACACCTCATGATTTTGCTGAATAAAGTGTTAGCAGCTGCATGGGACAGGGTTTAAACAATCCAACCTTGACACTGTGCTCTGTGGCTCTGAAAACACACAAAAAAAAGTGTGTTTATGTGCTTTGGGACAGTTGGTGACCAGTACTGCTCGATCAGCTGTAAATAGATAACAATGTGCTTTTGTGATATAAGAGTGGGACTTGTCTGATCAATTGTTCAGTGCTCACATTTCTGGGTGCCAGAATCTGTCTCGGATCAATGGGTGAAATGCTTGTGCTCCAGGGTGATGTGATGCCAGTTCAAAATTCCTGGTGGCTTGCATGGTCCTGGAAGGTTGGAATGAAAGATCTTCCTAAAAAGTGTCTGTGAGCTCTTGTGTGTGTACAGCTCTGCTCTGCACGAACAGCTGTGTTCTTGTGGAGGTTTTTATTCTCCCCTTGGTCATTTCCACATTGTTACCAGTGCTGTGTGGGGAGCACAGTGCAGAGCAAACCAGCCTTGATTTGTACCCTTCCCTAGCTCTGCTTTTCTCAGAACACTCTCAGGGTTCCCCTTGGCTTAACACACTTCATTGTGGCTTGAAACAGCACTTTTTTTAAGATTGTCTCCTCATGCTGCACTTCAGATGTTCTCTCTCCCACCTTCTGTGTGGGGAGCAGAAGGGGTTTTTTGTGTGTTTTAGGCTCACAGGGTGTAAGGGACATGATGAATGTACACAGCTGTGGTTTTAGGGTGCCTCTTGATGAGGAGAAAAGGCTGATTTGTAGTAGTGGATGGTAATAAATGAGGGCACTGAGTGGATCATGCCCTTCAGCATAACGCTACATAAAGATCGTTAGCTCTCGAGTAGGAGCTGAGATGTTTCGAGGAGATAATGTGTTTTATCTTTTCTAATCAACCTGTTCAAGTAATTCCTAGAGCTGGACTTGAAAGTGAGGAAGAAATGGGTGTGTGTTTACCTGTGTGGAATTGAGGATGTATTTCCTGACCTGTGTGTAAAACCCAAAATCACGCAGTAGAAATACAAAAGAAATTAATTGCAAGGGTCTAAATATATTTTTTCCCCTAAAAAGTTTTTTTTTTATTATTTATTTCTTTATTTCTCAGGAGCAGAATGGAAGCATGTGTTAAATCCTTGACTTTACACCACTATGAGATCCTCAGTAAAACATAGAGTTGGGGATGGACTTTTTAGAATTTGGTATTCTGTACTGTGTGGAGCAGACAGTTGCTTTTGTTCCTGTGTAATGCTGTCTTTGCATTTGGAAATGTTTTCAGTGGTGTCATGTGTGAAGTATCTCTATCTAGCTCAGTGCTATAAGTTGTGTGTTTTAAGCTTTTTTTCTTTTTCTTTTTTTTTTTTGGATGTCTGTGTGATATAAGGTATCTGTTAATTCTTTCTGAGGCTCAGAAGACTGAATAACTTGTCTTTTGAGACATGAGTGTTATGTGGGAGGTGGTGGCTAGTTTTTTCCTTTTATATATATATATACACACACAATGAAATCCTTCAAGCTGTCAGGGACAGCTTTGTACTTGGGCTGATGTTTGTGCCTTTACTGCTGGGTTTCATGGACACAGCAACAGTTGCAAGGGGCTGCTGAGGATGTTAGAAATGCCACCCGGAAAGCATGACTCCAGAGGAGCCACGGAATATTGTTCTTGTGCTTCTTCCTTGAATTAATTCTTGTAAAACACTCTAAAATCTGGAGTGTTCCCCAAAGTGGAAAAATAGTATGGACAGTCTGGGCAGGTGCTGAGTTTGTGTAAGATGAGGGGCTTTGTAATAGGTGAGTAAGGATGTAATAGGTGAGTAGGGATGTAATTCCCTTTTTTGGTGGTTAAATAACATTTTTAAATGGAAGAATGTAGCTATGCCTAAAATTTACAATGAACAACTGGAATTTATCTTTGTGATGTTACTAGCCAATCTGGCCAGCTTTTTAAATCCAGGTAAGAATATTCTTGCTGTTAGGTGAGTGTTTTTAACAATTAGTATTTTTTGGGAAGAGATAGCATTGATTAAACGAAGTGATTAGTATGAGTGTTTCTTCAAGTAAAAACGTGAATTTAATTCCTTTCGTTCGACTCCTTTGTGCTCTGCTAAAATGGCATCATGAGAGAGATTTTTGTGGGGTTGACAAGATTTATTATGCTGCATGTTTTGAACTGGAAAATGAGTTGAGGGCTGCAGATAGGATTGCTCAGTGATCTTGACCTGCTGCGTACAGAATTGGTGTCACTGTCACCTCGGGTTACGGAATTAGGTCGGATAGCATCTTCTGGTCCATTGGATGTTTTGGTTAAGCAGAGAAGCGTGTAGGTAAGAAGTGGCTGAGGAGATGATGATGTTTGTCCAAGCTGCCTTGTGGAGACCTTGCTCCGTGCGGTCGGTAGCTTTTCCTGTCGGTGTCACAGCGTGTTTCTGGAATTGCTGCCNAGGGAGGGGGCGGCGGGGCATGGCGGCGGCGCGGTGAGGCGGGGCGCGGGCGGCCGCGATGGAGGCGTACGTGCTGGAGGACATCCTGGAGGTACGGCCGGGGCACGAACAAAGGGGGCCCGCGCATCGCGGGGAGCCTCGGGGCCGGCCCCCCGGCCCCGGCCGTTGAGGCTGCGGCGCTCGGTGGGGCCCGGGCGAACGGGGCCGGGTACCGGCGCTCCCCCCGCGCCGGGAGGGGTGCGGGACACGCACCCCTGGGGGTGACATTGCGGTCACATAACCGGGGCTTTTGGCCGCTGCCTGCCATAACTTTCTGTCTTTTGATCTTTGTTGCCAGTGTTTCCGTTTCATAGAATCATGGAATCACAGAATGGCTTGGGTTGGAAGGGATCCTGAAGATCATCTTATTCCAGCCCTGTGCCACGGACAGGGACACCTTCCGCTATCCCACGCTGCTCCAAGCCCTGCCCAACCTGGCCTTGGACACTGCCAGGGATCCAGGGCAGCCACAGCTTCTCTGGGCAATCTGTGCCAGGGCCTGCCCAC
>VXBI01001686.1:307111-363071 GCA_013397375.1 Toxostoma redivivum
GCTTTTTTTCTTTTTCTTTTTTTTTTTTGGATGTCTGTGTGATATAAGGTATCTGTTAATTCTTTCTGAGGCTCAGAAGACTGAATAACTTGTCTTTTGAGACATGAGTGTTATGTGGGAGGTGGTGGCTGGTTTTTTCCTTTTATATATATATATACACACACAATGAAATCCTTCAAGCTGTCAGGGACAGCTTTGTACTTGGGCTGATGTTTGTGCCTTTACTGCTGGGTTTCATGGACACAGCAACAGTTGCAAGGGGCTGCTGAGGATGTTAGAAATGCCACCCGGAAAGCATGACTCCAGAGGAGCCACGGAATATTGTTCTTGTGCTTCTTCCTTGAATTAATTCTTGTAAAACACTCTAAAATCTGGAGTGTTCCCCAAAGTGGAAAAATAGTATGGACAGTCTGGGCAGGTGCTGAGTTTGTGTAAGATGAGGGGCTTTGTAATAGGTGAGTAAGGATGTAATAGGTGAGTAGGGATGTAATTCCCTTTTTTGGTGGTTAAATAACATTTTTAAATGGAAGAATGTAGCTATGCCTAAAATTTACAATGAACAACTGGAATTTATCTTTGTGATGTTACTAGCCAATCTGGCCAGCTTTTTAAATCCAGGTAAGAATATTCTTGCTGTTAGGTGAGTGTTTTTAACAATTAGTATTTTTTGGGAAGAGATAGCATTGATTAAACGAAGTGATTAGTATGAGTGTTTCTTCAAGTAAAAACGTGAATTTAATTCCTTTCGTTCGACTCCTTTGTGCTCTGCTAAAATGGCATCATGAGAGAGATTTTTGTGGGGTTGACAAGATTTATTATGCTGCATGTTTTGAACTGGAAAATGAGTTGAGGGCTGCAGATAGGATTGCTCAGTGATCTTGACCTGCTGCGTACAGAATTGGTGTCACTGTCACCTCGGGTTACGGAATTAGGTCGGATAGCATCTTCTGGTCCATTGGATGTTTTGGTTAAGCAGAGAAGCGTGTAGGTAAGAAGTGGCTGAGGAGATGATGATGTTTGTCCAAGCTGCCTTGTGGAGACCTTGCTCCGTGCGGTCGGTAGCTTTTCCTGTCGGTGTCACAGCGTGTTTCTGGAATTGCTGCCAGCCGGGAGCTGGGTGGAGGAGGAAGGGACGAGGGCGGCCGGTGGAGCGGCGTTTGAAAGAGGTTCAGGAGATTTCGGTGTAACGGGAAGACAGGTCATACATAGCACAGAGACGAATGTGCCATGGCACGGATCTGCCTCATCTGCGGCTGGGGTTTGTGCGAGTTCACGGCGGGGAAGGAGGTGAAATGATCCACGGGACACGTAAAAACTGGTTGTGCTCGGGCTTTTTTCCCGTTGGATGTTTCTCTTTTCCCAGCGGGGCGGTGCTGGCGGAGGGGCGCGGGGCGGGCGTTGGGGAGCGGCGCGGCCCCCCCTCCGCGCGCGGGTGGTAGGCGCCGGGCGCGCGGGGTGGAACGGTCCATTTCCTGTTCCCGNGGGATCCTGAAGATCATCTTATTCCAGCCCTGTGCCACGGACAGGGACACCTTCCGCTATCCCACGCTGCTCCAAGCCCTGCCCAACCTGGCCTTGGACACTGCCAGGGATCCAGGGCAGCCACAGCTTCTCTGGGCAATCTGTGCCAGGGCCTGCCCACCCTCACAGGGAAAGATTTCTTCTTAGTATCTAAATCTACTCTCAGTCAATTTGAACCCATTCCCTCTTGTCCTGTCACTACACACTCTTGTAAGTAATGTCTCCTTCATCCTGCAAGTTCGCTTCAGGTGCTGGAAGGCTGCAGTTGGGTCACCCTGAAGCCTTTTTTCTTCCAAGCAGTCCCAGTTCTCTCAGCCTTTGGGCATAGCAGAGGGGCTCCATCCCTGTGGTCACCTTGGTGGCCTCCTGTGGACTCTGTCCAGCAGCTTCACATCCTCCCTGTACTGGGGACCCCAGAGCTGGAAGCAGGACTCGAGGTGGGGTCTCAGCAGAGCGGAGATGCACGTTTGTTGCAGCGTGTAATTTCTCTTACTGCATTTCCAGTTGTCTAAATGTAGCCTGTTCTTGCTTCCTCTACAGAAGTAGTAGATCTCCCTATGCAACAGTAATTTTTTGTGAAATAAATGACATTATTCCTTCCTGTGAGCGTAAGCTGCAGGTAACCTTTCAGCCAAATTGAGATGCCAGCCAAAAAATCAAAATCATGGAGTGAACAGATCTCTTACAGGTTATAGTCACTGTTATAGTTCAAGGAAATGTTCCCTGGCACAGGGTGCCCAGAGATGCTGTGGCTGCCCCTGGATCCCTGGAAGTGTCCAAGGCCAGGTTGAAGGGTGCCTGGAGCAACCTGGGATAGTGGAAGGTGTCCCTGCCCATGGCAGGGGGCTGGAACGAGATGAGCTTCCAAACCTTTTTATGAAATACCTTTTTCTTGTTCCTGTGGTTTTTCAGGTTTTGCAAGCAAAAACATGATTTCATTGTCAGGTGACTTGTCAAAATATTTGCATGCATTCTTTATTGTAACAAGAAGCTGCAACCTTATTAGCTGCTGTCAGAATTCCAACAAAGTGGTGTTTCCACCGGTACCTGTCCTGTAGGCTTTTCCCTGTAGTAGCCACACTTACGTTGCCCTAAAATTTTTCATTAATAGGAATACTTGGTATTGACTTCTGTGTGGACTTTTGAACTGTTTAACATAATTACATCCAGAATATTAACTCAGCTGTTCCCTCTGTGCTGAATAAACTGGCACAGGCGTATGAGCAAGACATTTTCACCAATATCTCTGTGTGTGGCTGGGTTTGTGTGGGGAGGTAGGAAGAGCAGTTGTGAACTGGGCTTTGTGCCATCAAATAAATATTTCAATACTTCACTTGCCTCATTGCATACTGAAAGGTTTCTCCTTTTTTTGTTCTTTATTTTAACCACAGTTGCCATATGCAGCTTCATAGTATGTCAAATTAATAAGGTACATGGTGTTTATCAATAGTCCGGTTTGGTAGGGCAGTTGGGAAGTTAATTTAGTCAGTATAACAGAATTTGGACTTGGTATGTGAACTGAGCAATTATATCTTGCTTCTCAGTGGCATGTGGTGGCTTTTCTTTTGATAATTTTGTGTCACACATTCACTTCCTGTTCTCAACACCAGCTGGATCCAGGTAAAAAACATGCTCAGTAATCAAGCATGGCTTGTGTGGCTTTAGAGAGGTGTGTGAGGTATGGCTGAGTCAGTGCATGAATCCCTTAGGTACTCTGGTAGCAGTGCAATCTATTCATGACTCCTTAGCACATCACTAGAAGCCATGTAATTGTCTTGTACTCCAGGATGTGTCCAGAAGTACAATTTGTAGTTCCCTCCTAACTTGTTTCTGTTGTAACTTTCAACACTCTGTTCACAGTGAGTGTCTTATTTTCCCATTCCAGGGCTTTTTTTTCCTCCCGTGGAGCAGTTTGTGCTGCTCATTCAAAGACAGCAGTGTGGAGAAGGAGAGAGCTGCTCTTGCTTGGGCAGCAGGATCTGTTGTCTCTGTTGTTCTGAAAACAGTTGGTACTGCTTAGTACTTAGTTAAACTTGGGAGTGATCATCAGACCTTGCCTCTTCATAAAATCTTCAAGAACGTTTTCCCTCTAAGCTGATAATTAAAACCAGAAAACAAGGTGTTTTCTGTAGTGTGCTGGTTGCATTCCATTACCAAAGAGACCCAGATTCAGATGGTGTTAGAGGTCCTTACTGCAAGGGCTGCTTCTGGGGCCAAAATCACTTCAGAATGATGAAACAAAAATAAGTCTGCAGCCAGTTTAATGCAGCTGGAGGCAGACGTGGCTGTCGGCCCAGAGGATTTCACACAGCGTCCTGGCTGCCCTGTGCTTAGGCCACCTTCAAAGAAGGTGCACTTGGTGCAGAAGTGGAGCTGGCTGTGCTGCTTGCAGCTGAAGATGAGCATGGTCTTGGCTCTGTCACTTGAATGTGGCGTTGAAAGCTTTGTGTGGGAATGCAGTTGAATAAAATTGCAGCACTGTGGGGCTAACCTGCAGTTAGCTTCTGTTCACTTGGTTCTTTTGCTCCTGTATCCTGACCATATGTGTGTGTTGATGTGTGACTTTACTGCCACGAGGCTTTTTTTGTTGGTTTAAGCTTTCAGGTTTTGACCTGTGTGTGCCAGTGAAGGAGTAATTGTGTTACAGGAGACCCTAGTATGGTGTAAACCTGTAGTTGTGCTTTTGATGCTTGAGTTAGTCAAGATAAGCACTCTGTTGGGTGGGAGAAGAGGAGGTAAGTTCAGTCCTGAGACGTGAAGATGTGGTCCATGTTGTGCACTGAACTCAGGCTCCTAGCTCAGAAATCCACTTAGGAAGCTCATGACAATGGAGGGGTAAATTTATGTTCTCTGTGTTGATTTGAGACTTTTCAAGAAGAGCAGCCATGTGCTCTGACCTTCAGGTTCTTTGAAAGCTCATTTGTGCTTGGTTTTAGGGAGGCAGGCTGGGGTCTAGCACAGGCCCACACGTGGCACTTGCTTTATGTCCTCACTAAGTTGCTTTCATGTCCTTCAGCTTTCTAGCTTAAGGTAGGTATCTTCCACCTAATTTGAACTGAAACTCAAAATCACTGTGAGAAAAACTTCTTTTGTTACTGTGATATTGGGAGTATTTGCTGACTCCAGAAGCGTTTTTTTACTTGATTTTGTACTGGAATCATGAGGATAATTTAAGTATGCCCAAGATCCTGCTTGGTATGTAGCTGCAAGTGGTGCAGGTAAGAGGTGAGGTCATAGGAAAGGATCAGGTGTTACACCTTGGATTGTCTAGCTGAGCCATAGTGAGGACAGCAGAGCAGAGTTTAGGTGGTGACCACAAAATTCACACAGAGCGGTGACTGCCCTGCATGAGCACACAGGTGCTCCATGAAACCCTGCTGGAAGGGAGAGCAAACGGCGAGAGGCAGAGTCTTGTCTACAGTGCATGTTCAGAGAGCAGGGAGGCCTCTGCAATGCAATTTCTCTTTTCTTTAACAGCCCGAGTCTTTTAATATTTATAAACATTGTAGTCTCTTGATCTGAAGATTAAAATCAGCATTATATTGCGGTGTTGGGGCATTAGTAGCTTTCCCACATTCCAGCTCTTAAACAGGCTAATCCTTTCCCTGTTTTCTTTGTCACAGTGTCTCTTAGTAATCTTGTCTGGTTTACTTTTTACCTGTTTTCCTGTCTTTAAAAAGAGTTTGCCCATATGAAGTTGGTGTTGCCTACTATGTGCTCCAGTATTTCCTAGTGATTTCACTCATAGAATATCCTGAGTTGGAAGGGACTCTCATTCCCCACTGAGGTCCAGCTCAAAATCCAGCTGAGTTGTTGCAGTTGTTCACAGGTATGGGGACAGCCTCTCCATGCATTATTTTCAAGTAAGTTGGAGCCCTGCTGCAGTATCTCTTTTGTTGAGGCACCATTACCAAGTCTGGGCCACATCTAGTCCCAGCCCCAGGACATGAATACTGGAAGCTGATGTTCCTGTGTCCAAGGCTGTGCCATGAAGAGGAGGAGCAGCAATCCTCCCACAAACAACACAGCACTGAGACACCCACATGGGACCAGGTGAAGGCTTCCTGGCACTAAAGTTTGGGTGGCTCCCAAGGGCTCGTTCCTTGTCTCGTGCTTTCAAACAAATCATGGGAAGGTGATTCCCTTGGAACTGCTCTTTGCTTCCTGCTGCCTCCTCTGCCTGTTTTTTCTGTGACAGGAGGCAAAGGGCTTGGAACAAGCATGTGTTGAATCTCTCTAGAAAAGCAAATACTGTCTTGAATTTCTGTTACTTTTCCTACTGTTGTGCAGAGCAGGGAGCTGGTTCTCAGTTCCTTTGTGTGACAAAGGGGATGGAAAATCTCGTAGATGGAATTTCTCTGAGTCTTAAGCTGTTTCTTCTTGATTTGCAGGAAGAGGTTACAGACTTAATGGTATAATTTGAAACCATTGTTGTTTTTTATGCTTTCTTGCTTTGTCTTTTTCAGTAACAGTAATAGGAAAATGCATTTTTTGTGCGGGAAACCTCTAAGTCACTAACTTCATACTGGGTAACTGTTCAAAAGGTCAGTATCATTCAGTGATTGTGTCTGCCAGTGAGGGTCTTACTGACTGTGAAGTCTTAGCCAAGGGCTTGACTAGCAGGTGGGATCAGTTGATCAGCAAATGTCTCTTTGGACTCAGGCTCTTCATCTTTTAAGCTCTTGGTTCAAACTGAGTCCTTAATCGAAAAACAGTGAGAGAATTGAGAGTGACATTTCGGACAGGTGGATTTATTTAGATTTTTTTCCTTTTTTCCCCGTCCCTTCATACGTGCCGTCTTTAAATTTTCATAGAAACGTGTCAAGAGGTTGTTTCCATGGCCAGGGTACTTGTTACTTTTTCCTGCATGTGCTTGAAATCCCTTCAGATCTTGGCCTTGCTGGAATTTGCTGGCTGTGTTGACTGATAGGAAGTCACATGCTCTCAAGCTGAAACCCACACTCCAGGCAACCTGTTGCACTGCCTTGGCATCAGAATCCTGCAAGAAGGAAATCCAGGGAGCTGGCTGGTATAAATAATGGTTCTCTGTCACTTAATGGCCCTGTAAATATGGAATGAATAAGATTAAATATCTTCATGGAACAGATGTGATCGGAAGCATTAAGGAGAGAGTAGAAATGAAAATCATGGTGGTGACTGGAAGGAAATTGTTTATATCTAACATGGGAAGCAAACACTGAAAAGCAAAGATTCCCCTTAAACTTGCTGTCTTTGCCCTTAAACATTGATTTACTTTTTTAAAATAGAACCTCTTTTTTGATCAGATGGGAAAAATAGATATATTTAGATTTAGTCATACTTGTGTCTTGCTTTAAGTACCTTCACAAGTCTGTTCATTTACCATATGTTAAAAGCTGTTCAAGTCCTTTCAATATGCTGCAGCTTTCAGTTGGGTGTGCCAAATAGAGCAAAAAAAATTGCAACTCATTTATTAGATATGCCTAACAGTAGTTTGTATTGAAGGAAGAATTCAGGGACTGTCAAGCTTGTCAGAATTTTAACCAAATGAGTTGAAATTATTAGAAATAATTCCTTCTGTGCTCACTTCCCCAGGCAGTAACAATAGGAATTCTAATCAGATACTGAATCCAACTGTCTCCTGCTGTAACTTTATCCTTTCACTTCTCATCGTAAGAGAAGATTGGTGAACTAGGCCATACTGGTTCCTTCATTGAAAAAAATATTTGTCTGGTAAATGCCAAAAAAGGAAAGGAAATCTGTATTATGATTCAGCTGGTTCATTTCACTCCTTTGTTGGGCTCGTTTTTTGTGTGTGTGTAAGTGTGGCTGGTGGTTTGGGGCAGTGGCACAGCTATGTCTTCATTTAACTTTATAGGACAGGAATAAATACAAATGAATTAAAGTGGAATAGCTCAAAGTAATTTCAAAGCTCTTGACCTAACTAGTCATATCTTCCCAGACTATTTTTGGTTAACACTATTAATGTCTCTACTTAATATGTGGACTTGGTTATGCTGCATGATGAGGGATATCAGCAGTTTTTAATATCAATAATTATTTCAGCAAGATAATTACATGAAGAAATGTAGATGTCCTCTAAGGACCTCTGGTTTCTACTATCCCCTCCCCAATCCTGATAGGTTACATTGGATGTGGGCTGCACAACTTCTGGAGGCAGGATAAAAGTAAGCTCTGATAAAAGTCGTCTGCACAGGAAGTGTTTTACAGCGAAAAGGATTTCTGTACTTTGTCATAAACTGCATCTTATGTAGGGTTTGATCTTTTGGGATGAACCCATATTCCTGATGCTCACTTAAAACATGTTCCTTAAGGAGCCATTCTTGAGTCTCCAGGTTCTGCTGTGATGGTGAATTTCAGACAGTAGCAGATTTGCTGGTGTCTTGGCTGTTTCCTGGCTTGGGAAGTAAAGGTGAGGGAAATGGTACCTAAATCTTCATATACTGCAAGGTTTCACAGTTTCACTTAAACTTTGGGGAGGCTGGAATCAAAATGCACATGTCTGCAATGTCTTTTTTTATTATTAGACCAATATGTGAAAACTCTGTCATTCCAGTAACAGTAATTTCTGCCACGTAGTGTTGTGTTTCTTGTTTCTAATGTGCATTAGTGTCCACATCTCCTGTCCATCAGTCACTTAGTGTAGCATGACTTGAGACAAGGAGCTGCTGCCTGCTGTCCAGAAAGATGAGTCGTGGGGCAAAGAAACCACATTTCTTGGGATTTTTCAGCCCTTGGAATTGTGTTTTGTGTTGAGACCGTGAAGAGAGGGATAGAGTCCTCTCCTAGGATGTCCTTTCAGTGAACTGGTGCTCTTAATTGCTTTGCTGATGGGATGGGAAAACTCTGACTAAGCCAAGCTACACGTGGCATTGCTTGATGAAAAAATGTGTTCTTGCATTCCTGCCTTTTTTTTTTTTTTTTTTGATACGTATCTGCTCACCAGTAGATTCTGTATTGCTGTGAAGAAACCCATGGGCACGTCAGTATTTCATTCATGCCAAAGGGAATTCTGAGCTGGACTGGAACAGAGTAGCTGTTTGTGTGTTCATCCTGTGCCTCCTCCACATGTCCTCCTTCCCTTCTGCTGCCTCATCCTTCAGCACAGAGCACTTGCTTGCTGTTGTGAAGAGCAGCCGACCAAAACCATTTACAGAAGGGAAAGACTGCCTGCCAAATTTGTGTAAGAAAACATGTGGGCAGCTTAAAACTATTTCTGTTTGAAACCCAACTGGTGCTGTGTAGTTCAGGCCACTTGCTCACTGTGTTTTATGCTCAGTGGCCACAGTGAATGATTGAATAAATTTGTGTGTTCTACGGGTGGACCTGCTGCCTGAAATGCACATGGCAGGGTGTATGCAAGAGTGATCAGAATTGGGAGTCTGAGAGGATTTCCTTTTCACAGGAACAAGGAGGAAGGAGCACTGCTTAGGTGTGCTTTCAGTATTCTGTTTGAAGGCTTTTAATCCCCGATGTTGTCTTGTGGGAGAGAAACACAGTTCTAGGGGGAGTGTGGGTTATGCATAGTGAGCAAAGCAGGCAGACCAGAGTGGGAGGAGAACAGCTTTTCTTGCTTGCAGTGCTGGGAGAGATGGATGTCTGCCACTGACATGTCTTTTCCTCCCCAGTAGGTCTTTGTTTTCCCAAGCACAGGCAAGAAGACAGCTGCTGCCATGGAGGGGACAGACAGGGCTTGGGAGAGTGTTGTGTGACGGTGCTTTTTGCCACAGTTCATTTCCCACACTTTGTCAATCCACTGTGCTCCTACTGCAAAATGCCATTTTGTTGCCCTGGGCTTGGTATATCATCCTTTCAGGGGCTAAAAAAAAGTGGGTGTCTTTGCTTCTTGCTTGATGTTAAGCTGCTGTTGTAAGTGCCGCTACAGAAGTAAAATTTATTTGTCCATGAAGCAGGGAAGTTGTTTTCTCTTAGTTTTGCTGGTCAGTGAATGGCTTTGTGGTTGGGAAGGGGAATTACCTCAAGCATCAGGTTTGATGGCCCAGATCAGTCTGAGTAGTAAATTGGTGTGATGTAGCATCTTTTAAGTGTGTGTTGGATTCACTAAGGTTGATCACACTTTTGTGGAACCGTGGCATTATGGGCTCTTTTCCCCACAAGGGGAATGCCTGGGATTTGTCATTGCTGCAGAGCCAAGGACAGAGCTGGTCCTGCACGGGTGGGTGCCAGTGGGTGCTGGTGGTGGGGTTTTCCAAGTGCTGTCGGGAGGGCCTCATCCCAGGAGAAAACAGAGCTTGGAAGATTTAGAGAGGTCAGGGAGCTTCTTAGAGGTGGGAAGATGCAGTCCATATGAGAGGGCAATAGGAATCAGAATAACTTCATCATACAAGATACCGAATCTTTTATTTCTGTTCCCATTGTTTCTCTTGTCCTGTGATCTGACCAATCTGTTTGTCTCAATTTCCGTGTGTGGGGTTGAAAATAGATGGACAAACGTGGATTACTTACTTGCCTTCTGATCCTTTTGAAGCTACTGATGACTTGATAGCTTGTCTGCATGTCGAATTTCCATGGAATGGACGTCTGTCTTCTGTTGGGAAGCTTTGTGGTATAAATGAGCATGTGAGCTATCCTCTGTTTTGACAATGAGTTTGACTTTGGGATCAGAATTGGGAAACAGACAGAAATAAGTCATCTGACAACAGTTAGGATCAGGAGCAAGCTCCTTATGGGAATTGTAGCTGCCGTACTACTGCTGTAGTCACTTGTGGATGCAGAAGGAATGCAGCCAAGCTGACTAGGCTGGTTGCTGAAACTGTGCTGGCTGAGAAATGCTTTCTGGCACATTCAGTGTAAAAATTTAGAGCATTTATTGTTGAAGACGGGAAAAGTCCGTGGTTTGTCTCTTCTTAACCTTAAAAGTGGAACGCGCTCCGACAGGGAAAACACACCATGCAGAGACTTCCTTTTGGGAAATTTATTTTGGATGGATATAGATGATTCTGATTGAGGGGTAGAAGGGTGGTCTTGCCTGTGACTGACATGATGAGCTATAAATGCCTGTCCTCTTTTTCCTCTGGATCTGCATGGTTGCTAAGTTCAGCAGCTTGCTTGGCATGGGCTCTAGAGGAGCTGCTTTGATCCGAGGGCTGGCTGCCCTGCAAGAAATGATCATGTGCTCAGATGGGAGAGAGCTGCTCCTGCATGGACACACTTATGTGGGTGAAGGCAGGGCCCCACAGCTCAGTTTGCCCAGAGCATTATTGCTGCTGCCTTTGTCCACTTACAAGTTGGGATGTCGTGTTTCCATTGTTCAGCTGTGCTGAGCTACAATCCTTAGGAAAACAACTTGTTTCAGCTGGAAATGGATGGGTGTGCACAGTCCTGAGCTGAAACTTGGACACAATGCATGAGGCTGGGCAAATGGAACAGGGGAAAAATATTCTAGAAAAAGTATTTGTGAAAAGTTGTTCCACGTTCAGTTGTGCAAAGCTACTCTAAACTCCCTTTTCAAAGTATTTGTGAAGGGTTGTGGTCTATTGCAGCAAAGTCTGAGTATGACATAGAAATGGTTACTAAGCTGTGAGAAGAAAGCTCAAGGTAGCAAAAATGTGAGAGGCAAAAAATGTGTAGAAAAGCCCTCTCAAATGAATCAGTGATAAAGAAAATACTTTATCATTGGGATTTTAACCTTTACTCTTGTACAGATAGCACTGAAACAATGCACTTGTGTTTTTCATAGCTAAGAGTTTTGGGGCTTCTTTCCAGTCTTCACCTTTTCCTTAGGTGTAATTTTAAGGGAAGATGTTTCAAGTGTCCAAGTCAGTCGCTGTGGATCTGTCAGTCCAGCAAGGTGCTTCATTGCATGCTTAGAAGTGTCTTGTTTTGAGAATTAGTCAAATCTATCTTTGGACAGTCAAGGCAAAAGGTGAGTCCAGTGGAAAAGGAACGTGACCAACGGTTAGAGAAGGATTTTCTCTTTCTCGGGAGCTCACCTTCCTTAAACAAGGCTTAAGAGAATAATTAGTCCCCTGAAAGTAGGGCAGTGAGGAATAGGATGTAACAGTGCACAGCAGGACTCCTCAGTCATTTCTCAGCGGTGCACACATTGTCTGGAGATGCTGGTGTTGCTGTGGGTGATGTGTGTTTCAGGTAGATGGCTAAAATCTTCTGTTCAGAACAGAGTCATGCTTCACGTAATTCTCAGTTTTTAATTACTGAATTGGCCAAGTCCAAACAACTTCATAGAGCAACTACTGCACGACTATATTGTTCTGTGCTACTTGTGTTCTTTGCATTCCTTAGTTCTCACTGCTGAATCCATCTGAGCTGGCCATGTCATGTGTAAGGATCTTTCTGAGTCTGTGGTGCTGGTCCTTGGGATGTGCTTATCCAAGGAAGTTGAGAGTCCTTGAGCTGTCCTTCAGGAAAACTCGGAAGTGTTTTTCTATAGCTCGTGTTACCGAGCTTGTGGTAGAGCCTGGGGGGTCAGAGGGAACATAACCCCTCTAAGCTTTTCAGGGCTCTGGTTTGAGTGACCCTATAAGTAATTTGTTAAGTAGCTTAGGTGATGCTTACCTCAGGTACTTGAGGAAGAGTCTTAGGGGGCTGCAGTTGTTCAGGTGTGACATTTGGGGATTTTGGGGATAAGGGAAGAGGGTGATTCTAGGAAGCCCAGTGGTGCCGCCTCCTTCTTTATCATTATGTGATCTCTTTACTGGGTCTCTGCTAAACAGATGTAACAGCGAGGAAGATTTGACAGCTGACTTGCTAAGTGTGGCAAAAAGTGCATGCCTAGGCTCAAGCTGTGCCTTTAGTATCCCTCAGTTGTTGGGTATTTTGCAGGGTTTGGTTTCCATTTTGGCTCTGCAGCAGCATGGGAAGAACCTTTATTACAGGTGCTGCTGTTTGTGGCTCCGATGTTGACCACCACATCTCTCGTGATACATGTGAGTTGTTCATACACTGTCAAAGCTTTGCTTCTGTGCTCACTTCTTTCAAAGCTTCTCCAAAACAAGAGATCTCTATCTGAAGTTGAGGTAGAGGGTGGGTTGGGAGGAGAGTGAAGGTGCAAACTTATGTTAGGGGCTGGGATTAAAAATGTGGCAGCTTCATAATGTTGATACAGCAGTGTTGTCTGAAGCTCAGCTTTCAGAGGCATGAGTCTGTGTTTCAGTGGTTTTTCTTTATTGGGATGTTTATATCTTGTTATTCGTGCCAGAGACTAAAATGTGTATTGTTTGCCCCCCACATAAATGTGGAATTTGAGCAGGGAAGTTAAAATGATAGTGAGATGAGGTGTTGCTATTTTTACACTGGCATGAAATTTTTCTCGCATGAACGGTTGCAGCTGAATACCAGTTAATGCATGAATTTGCTTCATGTGGAAGTGTGCCAAGTGCTTGGAATGAGGGTTTGAAGCAGAAAAAGAATTTTATTCCTTGTAGTTTTACAACCTTCTCATAGCTATGACTTTCAGCATGCCTGCCCCTCTGTTTTTATTGCTGTGTATGCTGCTGGGAATGCAGCGTGCGGAGGAGAGGAGGGAATTTTCCTGTGAATACCTCAGCACCTGTCTCGTCATCAGAAGCACACTGCAGTCCTAATGCAGGTGTCCCTGCAGCAGAGACTCGGCTGGTGCCAGTCGTGGGGACTGTGTTGTGCCATTTCAGCAGCATGCTGCTCCTCTCACCTCCCTCCTCCTCTCCCCCTTTTAATTTTTTTTAGCAGCAGCAAGAGAAATGGAGTGTACAGTTAAAGGAATAAAATGAAAGAAGATACTGTTGAGATGTTCCAGCTGCCAGACTTCAGATTTGTGCTGAACGAGGCATTTTGGTTTGGGGAGGGTCAGTGCATGTAGAGAAGACAAGGGATCTGATTGTGCATCCCAGCTAAGTGGGGGCCATCCTCACCGTGCAGGGAAGAGGTGGTGCTGTCAGACGGTGTCTGTGGTGACTGCTGCTGTAGTAGCAGGGTAGGGCAAGTGAGAATCACACAGCTTGTTCTTCTTAGAAAATAGGTTTGAGGAAAATACACAAAATCTGCAGAGCTGAAATGGAGTGGGCACTTGATCATCTGCTGCACTTGGCTTCCATGTCTGCTTTCCCTTGCAGTGACCAGGGAGCTGATCTTTATCTAAAGAAAATGGTGTCCTGTGTAAGGAGCCAGGAAACCATCACTTAGACTTCAGGGGTATGTTATCCAAATGGTGCTGAGGGTTTGACCCATAGAAGTGACAGACACTGCTGGAGCCTTGGCTTCAGTAAAGCCTTGGATGGAATTTTTTCTATAATGCATTATTAATGCCGTGAAGATCTCTGTCTTAAAGTGCCTTGAAACCTGTATTACTAAGTGGCAGTTTCACCTGAAAACATGTAGGTTGAAAAGCAGAGCCCTATACTTTGCCTCAGTATTTAGTTTGTGGAAGTCGAAATCTATTCCCACTGTTGTATTTGAAGACATGTGTAAGTTAATTTCTCTGTCTTGATGTTTTGAATCAGAATATCCTTTTCCAGGAAGCTCTCCTGAAACTGAGATGGGCTCATGTATTTTGAAAACATCAGAGGTGGTATTCTGAAGGCTAAAAGGTGGCAGGCTGAAAGAGAGCAAACATCAAGTACTTGCTGTAGTATTGGGGTATTATACTTTGTAATTTGCAGTAATTTGTTTTGGGTTCCCTATTTAAATGTTATGTTTTGGACCCCAGAGTGAAAAATTGGTGCTTGTAATATTTGGCCCAGTTTGCCACATTTCAAATGATCCTTGCTTTGTTTTGATTCACTCTTGCCTCATGAATCCCTTGATGTGCATCAAAGGGTAAGATACAAGGCATGAAAAAGCCCTAGCAGTGTCTTACAAAGTGAACTTATCAGGTTATTAGTCAGAGCTGGACTTTGTTCTTGCACTGGGAATGGGGGTTTATTTCCTCTTGTGTGTTCCATTGCTATTTCTGTGTGAAACAGACTTCAGGTGTATTCTTGAAGTGAGCAGTGGAAAGTGTGCTGTCAAGAAATGCTCAGTAGTGTATCAAGTGTAGATAGAGAGAAATTGTTTTTCAGGGCAGTGTCTCCGAGATGTGAGAGCTGAAACTCTTCTGGAGAGAAAGCTGAGATTATCTTGGATGGGAGTTGCTGGAGCACCAGGGAAAGCACTGTGACTGTAGGTCAGGCATGAGGAGTTCCTCATGGAAATCAGGATTAAAACTGCTCACTCTAAGGAAGTAATTTTTAGCTGAGTGAGGAAAGAATCTGAAACTTCCTTGCTCTTCAAGCAGGGAAGTGGGGCTGAAGTCAGCAAAGTAGAAGTAAGGGTTATTAACTGACCTGGTCATAGCTGTGGTTTTGGTCTGAAGGTGGCTTCGCAACACCAAACAGAGTTGTAAGTTCTTACTGAATTTACTGTTGTCTTGAAAAACCCTTAGTTACTCTCCAAAAATTTTGGAGCTGGGGAAGGTCAACTGTTAAAGCACTTGCTAATTGGCAGTAAGTGCCTCACAAAGAAATTATCTAAAAGGAGTGTCAGGTAAGGTTTATTTTAGGGGGTGCAGTTTGCTACCTGGCAGTGGCCACTGGCTGTTCCTTGCCCTTAATGTTCTTTGGAAGGGCTTTGCTCTGGTCCTTGTAGGATCTGTTTGGCACCCTCTGAGTGTCAAGCACCAAAGGCCAAAATACCAAGTTTAAAATGTAGCAAATTCTAAATTGTGTTCCGTGCCTAATATAAGGCAAAAGTCATGGGACTCATCTGAGAAGCTGAGACACCAAGTTGTGTTGGATTTTTAAGACTGGAAAATACGGACCAGCCCCAAAAATAAGCAAAAATCCTGCAGCAAAAATATTTTTTCATGAGAGGTGAGATTTTTTGTCTGAGCTAGTGTGGTTCATCCAAATCTGGTTTCAGATGCTGCTGTTTTATATTACAGTGCTTAAAAACACTGAAGCTTAAAAAATAAATCCTGTTAGGTTAATGAGCCTGACTTGCTATTTCACAGCCGTGTAGAACTGCTGTGTGCAGCCTGGCTGCCAGACACTTCACTGCAGTGCACTGCTCCCTTGGTGCCCCTTGAAGAACTCTGCACTAATGCTTTGAGCATCCAGAGACAGAGATTCCATGCTGTCTGCTGTCCTATAAATGGCTAAAATGCAGCTCGGAGCTTGCGCTGCTTCCAGGAGATGTCACTGGATGTTTGCCCAAAGGTGCCACTCAGGTTCTTCTGAGCAACTGCTTGGGCTGGGTAATGACACTGAGTGCCTTCCTGGCTGCTCTGCCTCCACATGGCACATCACAGACGTGATTTTAGTTTAGAAACGGTGCTTGCTCTGGCTCAGTGCTGAAAGGCAGGAGCACATCAGTGCTGGCTGCATGCAGGATGGCCTGAAGGAGAAGGAGCAGGAAATGGGATCAACAAAGTGGGCTCTTGGGATCAGGCAAGGAACCTGAGATGGGAAGGAGAAAACTACTTTTTACAGCCTTTTCTTCATGCTTCTGGCTTGTCCTTATAGCAAAGATGTCATTTAGGAAAACTATAACTTGGTGATAGCCAAATGCTAGAGATGCTCTGTGAGTGAGCAGAGCCGTGCACTGGTTAGATGGATAAATATTGGGATTGTAGCATTTGCAGTGAGGGTGGTGGCTGCTGGGAACCAAGTCTTCTCTGCCTTGTTCATAAAGTGGGTGTTCAAGAGTTGGTTTTATTCTGATAGAGTTCAGCTCATTTTGAAGCTCTGAGGTAATGGAACTGGTGGCAGGTTCTTCTGCCGGGAGTAAGGTTAGAGTTGCTGTCTTCTTAAGCTTGTGATGTTAATTTAGGCATTATATGCTCATTTTGGTACTTAAGAGACTTGCCTAGCTTGCTACTTTAGTTGATGGTGTGGTTTTAGAGGAGCTGCTTGGTGTTGGGTACTGCATTTCTTCCTCCTAGGAGGAGATGATGTGAACAGACAGTTGTTTGTAGGTGGGGGATGTATTTTCCCTTCTCCCTCCCTGGCCTGGTCTAAAATTAGGAAGATGCTAATCCATATTTAGCCTTAAAAGCAGTAAATTTGAAATCAGTAGATAACCCAAAGCTTTTCTTCAAGTCCTTATGCATGAGAGTTGTTTCCTTTTTTGTTTGGGGTTTTTGTATGTGTGTGATTACTTGGGTTTTTCTTATGTCTTCTCACTGTGAGGGAAACTGTGAGAGGAAATAGATTCTTTGACCTTAGTTTACATCTGTGTGAAGCGATGTGGAGGCTTGAGTTCACAAATGCTGGTGACAGTTTTATGCCATCTTTTAGCATCAAGAGCTGAGTTCTGTCTCTGTTTGATCCAACATTATGTGGTGGCAAGAGCCATGCCAGTTAGGGCAGCTCAGGTGTGCTTTCTCTTCCTGTCCTAACCTGGCATTTGTTCAAATGCATGTTGAGTATTTGGTGTTTGTCAGTCAAAACAAACTTACTGGCATCTCACAGGGCTGTCTTCAGGGTGTACAGACATGAGTCCTGTTTGAGAGCAGCCAGAACTCGGGAATTTTGTTCTCTTACTGCAGGATGAGAGAGTAGGAGAAATCTTGTAAAAGGGCTTATGTTGGGGGCTGTCTGAACAATGGGGTTCTGTCAGAGTATTGTTGGATTGGTGGAATGCTGATGGAGCATGCAGATGAAATACTCTGATATGTAAGGTGGAGCATTTGTATGCTATTTTTTAAGTCAAGGGAAATAAAATACATCTGAAGCTCTTTAAAGGAAACGTTTGTTTACTTGACCTGGTACATGGAAATGCTTTGTCTTTGTAGCTTCTGTGGAGAAGGCAGGATTTTCTAAGAAGTAGAGTTTTCCCTTCTACCAAAATTTGGTTTTATTCCCTGCTCTGATACACTATGTATTTATCACTATCCCTCTGTGGTACTTGATGTTGTGTAGAAGAACTGAAAAGACAAGACTGTAACTCTAATGAGACTCTGAAGGTAAATAACAACTTTGAAACTGCAGAGGAAATGGAAAGTTCTGCAGGCTGAAGGTAAATCTCTTTTACCTTGCAATAGCAAAGATTTTTACTCTGTATTCAATATTGAAAAATAGTGTAAAGTGTTTTTCCAATAAATTAATTTCTTGATATTGTTCTGAAATGTTTTTAGTGACAGCACATAATATAAACATTCCCCAAACTTTATTTCAAGGATGCTTTCTCCTAGTCCCTCATGGGTGCTGTGTTGTTTGTGGGTGGATTTCTGCTTCTGCCTGTTCTCCTCGGGTTATTTGTTTAATCACACCATGCACATATTCTTAGCTGGAAGAAAGATGGGAGGATTTTTCCATTTGCAACTTAAACTGTATGAAAGACCTAATTTTGGGGAGAGGATATGTGTGGGGGAGAGTAGTTTTCCTATTTTGACTTTTTTCTTAACAAATATTTCATAGTGTTAGGAAGAACCACGACCAGCTGTTCATTATTTCACTTGGAGAAGATCTTTTGCAGTTAGTGTGAGCAGTTGGGATTTGGCAGGAGTGGGGTGAGCCAAGAATCCTTCTGACAGCTCTGGAGTTTGCCTTTCCAGGGGTGAATCTGTCACTTGGCTCCTGAGCAGCGCAGCGCAGCGGTTCCTCTGTCTTGCCGCAGCACGCTGTCCTCTGCGAGAAGACAAATGGCAAGTCCTCAGATGAACCAAAACAGGCCTGAAATAGTGTTCTGAGTGCAGACAGCAGTGATGGGCAAAGCAGGCTTCCTTAGCACTGGGGAGCAAACTAGGAGCTGCCTTCACCACTTAGCCAAACTGGAGAGAGCAGCCTGTGTGAGTGTCACTTGGGAAAAGCACTGCTGAGGAGCCACAGGCAGTGCTGCTGGACTGTCCCACTGCTGGCATCAGAGCCACTCTGATCTGAGGCTGCATCAGCTCCTCCCTTTCAGCTCCATGTTCCCAGATCTGGAGGAGCAGGGCAGAGAGGCAGCAAAAGAGCAGAAGGACGCTTTAGAGGTGCCCTTGAGAGGTGTGTTTGTGTACTGCCAAGAGCTGACCAGAGGCTGTGTTTCTCGATGGTGATGTTGAAGAGATAACATGAAGAATACTGGGGAGTAGTTCTCAGCCTGCCTGCTTTAGCAAACAAGGCCTTTAGGTTGAGGCTGAGTGTGTCCTAGAGGTGTTGAGTGGGAGACAGACAGCAGAAGGCAAAAGCTGTGTGAGCTCCCCTCTTGTGACAGGAGAATGGATGGGAGGCTGGAGGGACCTTCCAGGAGTCCTTAGATGAACTGCTTGCTCTTGTGGTTTATCTGCCCACATAGATGGATTCTTGGGGAATTTATCTGCAGGAATCTGTACTTGTGATGCTCATGGGACTGCTCATGAAACTTTGGAGACACAAGTGAAGCCTAAGAATAAAATAACTTTCTGTGTCAACAAGGTGTATTCCATGTGGGAACAGATACAGACAGTGGCTGCTTTTATGCAGTTTTTAATGGTTATAGGGGTGGCTGACACATGTGATTTCTCACTTGAGCAGACTGGCGTTTAAATTATTTGTGATTTTGGATTGGGGTTTAGGTTTTGAAACTGGGTATTTTGGAAGGTGTTGAGCTTTGTAGGGGGATGTTTGATTGGTCTTTATAATTTGATAACTTTTGGTGACTAGTTCACAGGCTGTGGAGTGAGTTCATGGAGCTTCCAGAGAAGTGTCTTCTCTAAACTACTTGACTTGACTGTCCTCTCTCAGGCAGGATAACACAAATGAGTATTAGGGCTTTCTTCTCTAAAACACTCATCTTGTTCTTAATTTCTGCATATTTCACAGCAAAAACAAATGGAGAGCATGAGAAAGTAGGGTGTAGAGAAGAACTTGAGCAACTCAGCATCTGTTTTATAAGAAAGACCGATACACAGTTGCATATTCTATAGATCAAGTTGAAGAAGATGTTTTCTTGAGAAAGATGCTGTGATGTGAAGTCATTTTGTAGTGATGTTGATATTATGTGGAAGGTGTTGCTTGTCCTTTTGGTTGTTTTCTTTGGATGTTGGATTAGGAGACATCAGACCCAAAGTGAGATACCTGAAGGCAGCACAGTACTTAAAAATAAAATGCTTAAATAGTAACTGCAGCTGTAGGCTTTTTGTGTTTTAACTCTATTTTGGCCAGTTACATAATTCTTAAACCAGATCTGTTACTTTTCAGGTGGAATCATTTATCTTGGATCAGGATGATCTCGAAAACCCTATGTTGGAAACAGCTTCTAAATTGCTGCTGTCAAGTACTGCTGATGGTGCTGACCTGAGAACAGTAGATCCTGAAACCCAGGCAAGATTAGAAGCTTTACTGGAGGCTGCAGGTAAGTCCTCATGTCCCATACAGGTTTAACCCCAAAGCCCTTACGAGAGTCCATACTGGAATCACTTGCATAAGGCTAATCCATAGGAGTGTGGGACAGCTGCAAAAAGTATGGCGCCATGGATTTGGCAAGGGTGTCATGGAAGAGAAAGGGGTTTATTTTAGAGTGTTCCAAGGTTTGGAGAACCAGAATTTCATGTGAAGGTGCTTCAAATCAGATTTCTCCAGTGTTGGCATTCTAAAAGTCAAAATTGACTCTTGACTGGCTTGTGCCATTATGTCAAACCCCAAATTGCTAAAGAGGTTTTTATTTGTAGTAGTTGCTTGTATCAAGTAGTTTCAGTAGCTGAAAACTGATTCCTTCTGTGGATTGGAGGATTTCAGTCCCGTGCAGCTCTAATAAGTGTTGTAAATAGTTAAAGCCATCGTTTTGGAAGCTGTGGTTGGTTGTGTTTGGAATGTTTCTGCCGCCACATGTCACAGGCTCCATTTGCACTTGTGTGTTCTCTCCTCTGCTGGCACTCATCCCCGCCGGCTGTGATTGGGAACGGCAGGAATAGGGAAGCTGTCGACAGCGGATGGGAAAGCCTTTGCAGATCCCGAGGTGCTCCGCAGGCTGACGTCGTCGGTCAGCTGCGCGTTGGATGAAGCTGCCGCTGCGCTGACCCGGATGAGAGCGGAGAGCACAGCCAGTGCAGGGCAGACAGACAAGTAAGCCAGCTCTGCTCCTGGGCTACTTCCTGAGGCGGTTTTTCTTGTTCTGTCACTTGTGCTTATGGGATGATGAAACTCTTACTCAAGTGGAATTGGTGCCAAGTTATCACCTTTGCTTCTCCTGCTTAAATATTTGTGGACTGGCGGGTCTTGCAGTAGAGAGTGAAGCAATTAATGATGCTTAGAATTACGGAATGAGTTTATCTTGCCCGACTCTAGAAACATTTCTAAGCTCCTCAATAGTATGGACCTTAGAACTGTTCCAAACAGTTGCAAATCCCAAAATGGTTGTGCTGGTTATGCAATGGGTCATTCAGTGATGGCATGAAACAAGATTTGAGCTCAAAAAAAAAATAATTTAGAGAATTTCAGAGTGCCTTTTCTTCAGTTGAGGAAGAGAAGCAGCCTTGAGGGACAGGAGCTCCATAGTGGTCAGAGTCACATAGGGCTCTGGATAGAGCCTTAGCCAGGGAGTTCCTGCTCTTTTACTGGGCTTCATGGCTCTGTATGTGTGATTTTGTCTTACTGGGGTATTCAGGAGGGAAAGAAGAAGGAGGTTTCCTTCCAGGTTGTCATTAGGCTTCAGTGCAGCAGAAACAGTGTTAGTAGGGACAATCAAGTGCCGCTGTGCTAGCTGGAAGTTTGTTCCTTCTATACAGAACTCCAAAGAAGTTTCTTGCTTGCAGGAGCAGGATGCCTGAAGAGCAGTGTAATTTTGGGTTATATCTGCTTCTGTTCTGTGTGCATCCCTTCTTCTCCCCTGCACCTTTGTTGGGAATGGTGGTAGTTGCCAAAGTTGTTACAGGGACAGAGGTTCTTGGAAATTAAAAAAAATGGTCAATATGTAGTGAAGAGACATATTTCAGAACTGGTTCTCTGTGTGTTAAAATTGTGTCTGGTCACAAGATCCTGGTATTTTCAGCACAGGAGAGGAGGGAAGTGGTTAAGTTTCTTAGAGAGGAAGACTGATGTGGGTGATTTGTTTTAGTTCAATTAACAGTTACAGTGCTGAACAAACAAAGTTTTCTCTAAAGATTTCTGTGTCCTCTGGTCCTGGGATATCCTGCATACATTTCTCTTGTAAACTTCTGTTAAAAATTAATAGCAGGAGTGACTATGGACACCACTTAATTTTCAGCCAAGTTAGCTGGGAAACCTCAAGTGTAAAACTGGCACTTCTTTAATTAGCAGTTGGCATGTTTTTCACTCGTATTTCCTCTTTTGCTGACTGTGTCCTCATGGCACACTGGAGTTGGGGCACAGTCCGTTTCCACTTGCAATGCTTTGTCCCTTGTTAGCCGCAGCTTGGCCGAGGCTTGTTCCGAAGGAGACGTGAATGCTGTGCGCAAGTTGCTCATTGAAGGCCGGAGTGTGAACGAGCACACAGAAGAAGGGGAGAGCCTCCTTTGTTTGGCCTGCTCAGCAGGATACTATGAGCTTGCACAGGTTGGTTTCCTGGCTGTTTGTACTGTGTGTGCATTGTGCAGAAAGAAATGTGAGATCAATGTATTTTACCATTTTGTGCTGCTGGAAGGGGGTGTTAAGGTAGTGAGAAATGGCAAATGAGTCTCACACATACACTGAATGTTGCTAATGTATTCTTGGTGCCTATTTTCTGCCAGGGTTGCTCACACAACACTGCAGTGAAGGTAGGGGTTTGTAGTGCAGAGGCACAGTTTGTCACTCCGGTGGTGTTGATCCCTGTCTCTCTGCAGGTTCTCCTGGCAATGCATGCCAATGTGGAGGACCGGGGAATCAAAGGAGACATCACACCTCTAATGGCTGCTGCCAACGGCGGGCACGTCAAAATTGTCAAGCTGCTGCTAGCTCACGGTGCTGATGTGAACGCACAGTCATCCACAGGTAAAGAGGATCTACTCTTTGGGAGTGGATGGGAGCCACTGGAGAGCTGGGATTTGCCGTGTGCAGGGAGCTTGGCTTGGAAGTTTGGGAGCAGTGGCTCTCAGCCCAGCAAGGCAGAATGCTTCCTTGTGGTTCTGCCACTTAAATTCTCTTTTCGAAATGAAATTCTGAAATATTGTTGGATGCAGATAAAATGTTATGCAGACATATAAAGGAGGATAAGGTAAGTTAGTAACTGGAAGGTGCTTGAGTACATAGGATTTGTTGTCACATTTTAAGCACAGTTTGGTAAGTTTGCATGTACATGGAAAAGTTATTTGGTGGCAGGTCAGGAAATCCAAGGGGAAAACAGAAAACGTGAGAAGATGGCACCCCCTTCCCCTCTTCCCATGGTAATTTGCTAGCCATTTGTGTTAAAGTGACCAGACTGGGAAATCTTCTAAGTTTTTGTAGCCTCGAAATGGAGAGCTGCTGTGTTGTAAGCAATGAATGGAGGGCTGACCTTGAGTGAGGGGGATACTAGAGGATACCTTACTTATTTTTTTAGTATTATTTTCAGTGAAGTAGTTTTCTCAGTGGCAATATGGCCTTGACTTTTAACTTCTTTCAAGGTGTCTTTCACAAAGGCAGACCCTTTGACTGTTGTGTGTAGATCCATGTTTTTGTTGAAGTTGTTTTCCTCTCTGTGTAAAGATTATGAACATTTTGGAACCAGCCCCTTGCAGGTGTTTGACTTGATTTAGAAGAAGCAGTTCATTCTGCTCCTGGTTTTGAGCTTTCATTCTTACAGAATCATGTGCCCCTGCTGATTAACAGGAAAATGGATGGGGCTTTGTGGCAGGAGCTGGGCTAGAAATAGGAAGAGAGGTGTCTCAGTACAGGCACAAGGATCTCCTGAGTCTATCAGCACTGAGCTGCTCGGTGCCATTACTGATTTCCCCCTCGCTGTAGTTCTTCATCTGTAGCCTGGAAAACCCTGTTCTGTCAGGTATCCAGGTGGAAGGGACAGAATGGAGCATCAGGTGAAGCTCTGGGTGAGGAATCACCGTCACGTTCCGTTCCCAACCCGTGTTCTCCCCGGCTTTAGGCAACACGGCCCTGACGTACGCCTGTGCCGGGGGCTACGTGGATGTGGTGAAGGTGCTGCTGGAGTCGGGCGCCAGCATCGAGGACCACAACGAGAACGGTCACACGCCGCTGATGGAGGCCGGCAGCGCCGGCCACGTGGAGGTGGCCAGGGTGCTGCTGGAGAACGGGGCGGGCATCAACACCCATTCCAATGAGTTCAAGGAGAGCGCCCTGACGCTGGCGTGCTACAAAGGTATGGAAAGCGTCGGGGCAAGGAGGCCCTTCAGACATGGGTTCATTCACCAGGGAATTCAAAGGGTGTGAATAGGCACTGTGGTGCTCTTGTGCTGGCTGTGATACCTGTAGTGTCACATGCATGTGCCAGATGTAACCTTATCTGTGTGTAGAGCCTGAGGATCAAGATCTAAACCTTTGGTCTGAGTTATGATTATTTAGAAGATGCTTTGTTAAACAAATCAAGAGACAAGGAACTGATGTGTTATGTTAGAGAATAAGTAAACTCAACTTTCTGTATTAGAGCTGTATTATGCTAGGTACCTCTGCTTAAATGCAGAAAATATTTAATTTTAAAGGACTTGGCACTTGCAAGTCATGGAAAGTTTAGGACCTTGCCTTTTAGGTGTCAGTGCTGAGGACAACAGGACTTTGTTTTTCTCCCTTAGAGCATTAGGCAGCAAACTTGCAGCACTCCAGAAAGGGATGAAGATGTTCAATTAAGAGGCAAAATATGCTCTTACAGCCCAGCAGCTGCTGTTATAGTCACTTAGGACATGTTTTATTAAGCCCTTGCCATCATGGAGCAGTTGATGTTGGTAGCAGAGTGTGCTCATTTTGCACATATGACATTTGGTGAATGAGGGAAGAATATACCCTTTAAAGTTTGAGCCTGCTTTGTCTTCCTCCTAATCCTATCTCACAACAACAAATAAGCGAATAATTCTAGTATGTGCCCTGGCCATGTTGCCAACACTAAACCCACCACATAAATGTACTTGTGTGGCACCTGTATAGAAGTTGGTCTTAGTCTTTCATTTATATTTTTTACCAGCTATACTGATAAGCTGCTCTGCCCGTAGATGGCAGAGATCCTTTCCAGAATCCACTTTACCAAGTGGATTCTTTATGTTGTAACATGGGCATTCATTATGTACTTTAGATCCTTCTATGAGTGTTGAAATGCACTTTCTCAAGCAGTTTCTCTCTTTTAACTCTTTTCTCCACACAGGCCATCTGGAAATGGTGAGGTTTCTGCTGGAAGCTGGTGCAGACCAGGAGCACAAGACAGATGAGATGCACACTGCTCTCATGGAGGCGTGCATGGTAAGAGACATGAGGCTTGAGCAGTGAGGTCTGTGGGCTCTCTGTTCTTCCCAAAGATGGGGAAAATGAGTCCTTTTAGTCTCCTTCCGGTACAGAATCTAACTGTGATGTTTTGGTTAACTCTTGTCTACTTGATGGGAAGTTAATGGTGGGAAAATACTTTATATAGGAATTTAGAAATTAAATAACTTCAAGTGGGAAGATTGTCAGTAGTTGTTGAAATGCTTTTACTATTTCTAATGTGCTAAACACCGGCTGTGAATATGGTCATAATCTGGCTTTTGGAGGCATTTAACACACCTCAATTATGTTAAAGCAGCTGGTAAGCAGGTGGTTACATGTGTAACATGTTTCGGTATAGTTCACATAACCAGCACTCCTTGAAAACACAGGATCAGAAGCTGTTTAGGAAGCAGCTAGGAAGTAAAAGGGGAAATCGTTAATTCTTACTAGTGAGAGTGCTTTGATGTTGCTCCTTTGTCCATCTGAGGTGGTTGTGTTTACCTGAATATGGAGCTTTGTTGTTAAACTGAGAATTCATTTCTTAAATTTCCTTTTTATTCATCCCTCTCGTTAGATTCCTCATGTGTTGGGATTTTCATGGCATTAGCCTTGTATAGTGTCACACTGTGAACCTGTGGCTGTAGAGGAGGGCAGTAAATCCCTGTTTAGTCTGTCCTTCCCTGAAACAACTGTAATGGTTCTAAAATCAGCCAGTTATGTCTATTCAAGGAAGTTAATGCTTTCAGATAGGGGAATGATTAACAGAAACCATTATACTTCTGGAAAGTTGTTGCAAAGCAAGTCACGTAGATAAACAGAACTCGAGCTGTCCTTTATCTCACCCTGAAATCTTACTAGAGCAGCCACATAAATATCCTTGGCAATGGCCTTGCAGCCAGTTCCTGGGAGCTGATGGTAAAATTACCTTGTTTGATGTTGCAGTTGCCTTCTCATCAGGATATTTTTGTGGTGGAGCTATGGATCAAGCCCTCCTTTCCTTGCCATTCTCTTCCGTCCTTTAAACTCCTCTAATAGACTAACAAAATTCCCTCATAGCCATGGGTATGTTAAGACCTAATTTGTGTTTAAAATTACTGAGCAACAGGAAAAAATTCTTCTACCTTATTTCTGCAGGAAGCTGTTCCTAGGGAGACAATTCCACACTGGTGCTCAGAGCTGGCAGATAGTTGAGACTCGTCTCATACCTTCAGCTCTGCTGACAAGAGAAGGAGCAGCTTTTTCTAGCAGTATTTAAAAACCTTGCAGTGTGAAATGAAGCAGAGCAAGGACTTCCATCTCAGCATGTTCTCTTTGCAGAAACAGTTACTGCTGTTCAGTGGCACAAGAAAACCTCCTTCTCTGGAACAGCACTGAGCTTGAACATTTGCTAACAGAACTGGTTTTTTGTGGCATAGCCAGTGCAGGTTTCAACTTTGTCCTACAAGGCATTCAAGAGAGTTTTTTTAGATGCAGTTAATGTTGCTATAATGCAAATGAGGTGTTGGACAATGGCACTTGCCCTGTGGGAGGAAAAAGCAGGTTGATCTAGTTGTCATTTCCTCTTGCTGAAGGACTGATGCCCACAGAGCT
Source organism: Toxostoma redivivum (assembly GCA_013397375.1). Classification (NCBI taxonomy): domain Eukaryota; kingdom Metazoa; phylum Chordata; class Aves; order Passeriformes; family Mimidae; genus Toxostoma; species Toxostoma redivivum. The sequence continues at coordinate 333,460 of VXBI01001686.1, forward strand.
TCGTCTTGAAAATGCGGCTGGTGCTCTTGTGAAGGTTGCTCAGGTGACTTTTTCTGATCTGTTACCAGTTGGAAAGCTTTTTCTGGCTGTTGGAGGAGAGCTCAACAGCCCCACCCCATTGCAAGGTTTATTAAAACATGGATGCAATTCCCTTGTGTGGTGAAGCACCAGCAATTCTTGTCCAGGCTGCTTGGCCCCCATAGGAAGCTTTGAAGCAAGCTGTGCTGATGGTGGTGCCATCCTCACTGTGGATCAGGGGTGAGCAGTTAGCTGTCTTGCCAAAGCCTGATGGATGAGCCAGTGTCTCTGCATTTCCCTGAGGAAAGGTTCTTTATGAAGTCTTGGAGTTTTTCCCTAAAATAGTACTGTCATTTCATGTAAAAGGTGAATATGTCCTAGTTAATGTCCTAGATATTTTTCCAAGAGGAAACTGTGCTTTGCTCCCTGGATATCAGAATAAAGTATGAAACACTTGAGAAAATGAAGCGGAAAAACGTCAGATGCAGTTTGGTATTTTGTCTGGAAAAGGCTTTTCGGAGTTGTGGTTTCCATCTTGGCAAGGATGGCTGTGGCTGCGATTTGCTGCCTCTTAGGAATTAATCTGAGATCAAGGTGTACTTAGCTCCTTGAGTGACAACCTTGGGAAAGCCTTGTGTTCCTGCTGAGTGGCTGTTTGTCCTCCAGTGTTTTGTTTGTCAGATTATGGTTCCTCCAAGTTGGAATGGTGGTGGTCTCCTCATGGAGAAAACCAGCTTGGAGAGTTTATGCTGTTGTTGGAGCACAGCGACCAAGCCAGTTTTTGCTTCTGTCTGAACAAAGCAGAATGGAATAACAGTTGGATGTGTCACTGTCAGGCCTCCAGTGTAAACATGGAGCTGAAAAGCTACTTCAAATAGTTCCTGGATTTATGGCATACTGAAAATATGATGGGGTTCCTATGCTCAAGTATTTTTAAAGGAAGAAAGCAAACTTAGGAGCTACCTTGGTAGAATGAGTTTGACAGCACAGTCACGGTATCTGGAAAACCCTGCCAGAATCCTGCCAAGGGAAAGCTGTTGCTCAGGTGGGTGGCTCCTGGGATGCGTATGGAACCCCGGCAAGTGGTCTCAGCTGGGCTTTTCTCTTGGGAGGAGAAAATGAGTCTTGACTCTGCTGTTAAATTGAGCAGTGAAACAGTTTTGCAGGAGCATGAGGCAAGTCAGGTCAGTGTGCACGGCTGCTTCTTAAGAAAGGGAGGAAGCAAAAGGACCTCGTTGTTCTTGTGGAGGAGACAAGCTTCGAAAATAGTGGCGAGCTCCCTCTCGCTGTTCTGGGCTTTATTTTAGAGTTTTCCCCCACCCCAAGTAAGTTGATCCCAAGCACCTGAACTTGAGTCTAATACCAATTTGTCTGGCTTGTTGCTTACACCACTGACAAAGAGATCTGATACTTGGTTCACAGCACATATTCAGTAAAACACGCTCAGCATTTCTACAGCTGCCTTTTCAATATAGGAAATCTTATGCTTTATCCAAATACTTAGGAAAACATTCAGAAAGACTGTTCAACAAGTTTAATTGTACTTTTGGACTCATTTTACTCACTCATTGCTTTTTGTGTCTTTTGTGTGAATTCGGGTCTGTGACAAAGCTGTGGAGAAAAGCAATTTTTCTATTTGGTGTATGTTTTGATCTTGCTTTTTTTGCATTTCCAGGATGGTCATGTGGAAGTGGCCAGATTACTCCTGGACAGCGGAGCTCAGGTGAACATGCCTGCAGACTCCTTTGAGTCTCCGCTGACTCTGGCAGCCTGTGGCGGGCACGTGGAGCTGGCAGCTCTGCTAATTGAACGTGGGGCTAACTTGGAAGAGGTCAATGATGAAGGATACACACCACTGATGGAGGCAGCTCGGGAAGGCCACGAGGAGATGGTGGCACTGTTGCTTGGGCAAGGTAACTGCTGTGAGCTGGAGCTCAGCAGGCAGCTGCACATGTTAGGGAAAAAGCTCTGTGTTACTGTGATTTTTGTTTTCTTTGGTGATGAGATGCCTTCCATATCAGATGCATATGGAAGTGGTTTGCTGATGCTGCCTTCTGTAACTGGTGTTTTGTGTTGTTTGAAGGAGCAAACATCAATGCTCAGACGGAGGAGACGCAGGAGACGGCATTAACTCTGGCGTGCTGCGGAGGGTTTTTGGAGGTGGCCGATTTTCTCATTAAAGCAGGAGCTGACATAGAACTCGGCTGTTCCACACCTTTGATGGAGGCTGCTCAGGAGGGGCATTTGGAGCTGGTTAAATATTTATTAGCTGCAGGTTTGGAGTCATTTTGTTAACACTTTTGTTAAGGCTTAATCTAAGAGAAAAGTACTTTTTTCTATATTCATTACATTTTCTTTATCAGCTTCTTGAAGATGACTGTGAAGATCTTTTGAAGCCAAAGTAATTTACTCTAAATTGGTTGGACTCTAAGTTAGCTTTTGAAGATTGAGTTGATGTAAACTTCTCTGGAACTAACTTGCAGTTTATGTTTTTATTCCTCTATAGTATGATCAGTTTCTCAGTTTAATATAGGCTGGATTGGAAGGGGGAAGTTTCATTTGCTGTTTGATCCTGTGAAGATTGTGAAGGCTTGTATATTTTCTGCAATGCCCATGATAAAGCTTAGAAGGCTTTTTCCTTCCTGTTTCAGGGGCTAACGTGCATGCAACAACAGCAACAGGTGACACGGCCCTGACATATGCCTGTGAGAACGGCCACACTGATGTAGCAGATGTCTTACTTCAGGCAGGTGCAGATCTGGTAAGTCATTTACCTTCTTTAAAAAATCTGAATAGGATATTAAGATATCAACATCTGATACTCCTTCTGTTTGTTTCTGTGTTCATTGCTGAAAACTTACATGTCTGGACAGGAAAATAGGGGATTTCTATTCTTTTGGCATGGTATTCAGCTTTGGATTGCTGAGCTGATTCTGGTTTAGTCCTTGTACATGCAAATCTGTTCTATTCCTTATGCATTAGATACTTGACAGTCTGTTTGGTGTACTGTAATGGAATTAAGATGATGGACGTAAACTGGTGTTTACTTTTCAGTAGGCTTGTACACCAGTGTGCCATCAAAAAGTCATGTTGAGCATGTCAGAAGATGACCTGTTTGACTAAAATCCCCTTCATGCACCTTCAGTGTTTTTTGTCCAGGAGTCACACCTGTGCAGAGACAGGTGGTGAATGGTTCATCTGCCTTCAAGATACCCTCGGTTCAAATGTTAGCTAAATATTTATGTCTAAGTTTGTGAAACACTAAAGAAGGATGTTCCAAGGCTGGCTTGCATCCTTTCACATGCTACTTTGGATTTTGAAGCCTTTCTTTATCTGCTCTAGGAGCATGAATCAGAAGGTGGAAGAACTCCTCTCATGAAAGCTGCCAGGGCAGGTCATGTTTGCACTGTTCAGTTCTTGATTAGCAAAGGTAAGAGTGTGGAATGGTTTGGGTTTTCCTGACATTAGAAATACTTAAAGTTAAGAGCATGTCAGAAGTAGTATAACTTCCTTGGATTTGTTTTAAATATCCTAACTCAAGTAGGCAATTGATTGTCCAACTAGGCATGTAATGGTGACCTGTGGTTTCTTCCAAGATTAGTGAAACTGTATCTAGTTGTAAAAATAGTATATTTCAGTCTTTAATTCCTAGTAAAAGCACCAGTGGTAGGAATCACTGGGGTCTCCATGCCCCCTGGTGCAGCTTTGGAGCACTGTCTTTGGGAGTTGAACTACTAGTTGAAATGCCTGTTGGTTTCCAGATTTTGAGTATGTCTTGCTTGATGTTTCAATACAAACCTGGAATTTTCATTTTCTCTCTCTTGGGCTGATTCTTCTGAATTTTGCTTGTCCCTACCCTGCATGGAGTAGGACATCTGGCAGGATGGAATTCTCCCTGTGTAGATTCTGTTAGATTTGATAGAGGTGAACCTGTTCAAGCCTGTTTTAGCTGATGTTTGCCCTTCTGTCTTTGCAGGAGCCAATGTGAACAGGACCACAGCAAACAACGATCACACGGTGTTGTCGCTGGCCTGTGCTGGAGGTCACTTGGCAGTGGTGGAGCTACTGCTCGCTCATGGTGCTGATCCCACACACAGACTCAAGGTTTGTCCCTCAGCTGCTTCCTTTTCCTCTAAAACTAGGGACACCCAACTGAATTTTCTCCTTTTGGATTCTCTACAACACACCCAGCCTGTCATGTTTTAAATGCAAGTTTGCACAAGCAGATGTTCGGCTCGTGTGCAGCTGTCTTGATCATCATGAGTATAAAGGCTGCCCTCCGGTTGTAAAGTGCTGATTGTGGAAGAGGAAAGAATTTTAATTTTTTTTTAAATACTTCTTTAAGTCTTTAAGCATAAAGCAGTCCCATAGGTACTGTGTTGTAGCTCCTGAAATGCTGCAGTGTTGTTTTGATGATGCTCTTTTCTAACTCTGGGATCTTCCCCTCCTCAGGATGGATCAACTATGCTAATCGAGGCAGCCAAAGGCGGTCACACCAGCGTGGTTTGTTACCTTCTAGATTACCCAAACAACTTGCTTTCTGCTCCTCCACCCGATGCCACTCAGCTGACCCCACCATCCCATGATCTGAACAGGGTAAGATTTCAGGGCTTGTGGGCTCTTCTGCACTTTCTTGAGAGTTTAAGGATAGAGAATAAAGTCAGTCACATCATGTCATAAACTGTAGGTGAGCACACTGAAAAATGAGTTAGAGCTGTAATGGAAATGGAGAAGACTTTTGGACATCATGATGTAGTGCTCTCATCATTCTTAGTGTTCTCTGAATATTACTGGAAAAACATCAAGGGTGGAAGGAACCAGCACATGCAAAGGGCTGCTTAAATGAGACTCTTCAGAATTGAATTTATAGCCCATTGTAGCTTGGATTTGCTGTACCACAGTGCAGCACTGTACCATGCTGAGTATAGTTCAGCAAGTAATTTTTTAGGTTAAAAATGCAAAGTACATGGAGATCACGTGATCTCCAGGTGTTAATTACTGAACTCAGCATATTAGAAAGCATATTAAATGTTCTTAGTCACCATTAAAGTCTACTTTTCTAACAGATTTTGTTTACCTTTTCTTGAATTATAACTAGCACAGAGTATGAGAAAAGTAATCTGTTAGTATCCAACGTTTTAGGCTCCTCGAGTACCAGTGCAGGCGCTGCCCATGGTCGTCCCACCCCAGGAGCCTGACAAACCCCCTGCTAATGTCGCCACAACCCTTCCCATCAGAAATAAAGGTCAGTCGTAGTTCTGGAGCTTATTTTCTAAATAACCTTCCTAGGCAGAAGATACAGGCTTGCACTTGTAGCAGACTAGTTCCTATGAAGAGTGTTTATGGATTCAGTCAAGGAAACTGCAATTTGATTTTTTTTTTTACTTTTAATTTTTCTAAGGATTTGCTTATCCACCAAGTATCAGTCATCTAACCCTGTAATCATGAAACATCAAGAAATCTGCCTAAGTAAATATGTTAAAATCTCTAGTCTGACACACTGAACTAATACAAAATGTTACCCAGAAGTCTATAGAAATTGGGTAATGGAAGTTGCAAAACCCATGTTAACCTCCATATCGTAGTTGATTTGGTAACTTGTGTTTCCTTAGGGTAGTGGTCTGGGAGTGGGTTTGACTGATTGGATTGAAGGTGGAATTTCTTGTGCAGTAAAATCTTTAGTCTGATGTGGCTCAGGTCCTCCTAGGACTAAATTTGCATCTATTTTGCTCTCGCCATTTTGATGCTTAATGTTTTCTGTACTTAAGAATTCTCTTCAAAAACCAATTTTTATCAAGCATCAGCAGTAGCAAATACAGGCGTGCATGTCCTAAAATTAATCCTGTGTGTACACTTGTATTGTTCTGGAGATACAGCGAGGATGGCTGGAAGAAACTGGGCACCTCCACTGCCTCAGATCCTGAGTTTTGATTTGCCTTTCGCCCTTCAAAATTAACCAGTTGTTGCTTCTCCACCTGGTATGGCAGAGCATGTCAGCTGTGTCACTGGGGACTTCTGCATAAAAGACCAGTTGGATTAGTCCATCGCTTGTTCTTGCAGGAAGGCTGAAATATTTGCCTTGCCTGGACAGAGAGCTGAGTTTTGACACAGGCAAAATCATGTCTGCTATGGATAAAACGTAATGGCTAAAGACACCCTGTTAGATCCTGCTAAATCTAAATGACTATCCTGGGTTCTGGCACTCTTTGTCACCTGACCAAAGCTGGATACCTGGAGCCAAAGGATGCCTAGTTGTAGAAAGCGTAGCACTTCTTAAAACGTACTAAATCAGTTGCAAAACCGGTGGCCTAGTCCCAGTCCTAGAGGTGTTTTTGTATCCCTTGGGCTGCGCTTCCAGGGCTGTAAGCATATGTTTATGTCCCAGCACCATACCAGGCACAAAACACCAAGTAAGGAGACAGCACATCCTTGCTTTTTGTTCCCAGTTTTCTTGTAGCAGCACTCGGTAACAGCAGCGGCTCGAGACAATCTCTTCCTTTGGCAAGAGCATAAGGATGGCTGGAGTAGACCTGTCCCCGTAGCACAGGGATTGGTTTGTGGGATGCATGTGCACTAGCGTGTCCTGTTAAATTGCAATCCCACTGCTGGGTGCAAACTGGCAGGTGTTCCTGGAGGGCCTTGGGACACGCTAACCTCCCGTGGGTGCCGTGCCACGCAGCGGCCCAGCAGTAGCTCTGTAATGAGGATGCCATTCGTATGCACTTCCATTGGTTCTGAGGGGGTTTCTTTTTCACACAGCTGCTTCTAAACAAAAGTCCAGCAGTCATTTGCCAACAAACAACCAGGATGTACAGGGTTACATCACCAATCAGTCTCCAGAGAGCATTGTAGAAGAGGCTCAGGGCAAGTTGACAGAGCTGGAGCAGAGGATAAAAGAAGCCATAGAGAAGAACGCTCAGCTGCAGTCCCTGGAATTGGCACACGCTGACCAGCTCACCAAAGAGAAGATTGAGGAGCTGAACAAAACGAGAGAGGAACAAATTCAGAAGAAACAAAAGATTTTGGAGGAACTGCAGAAAGTGGAGCGAGAGTTACAGCTGAAAACTCAGCAGCAGCTAAAAAAGCAATATCTAGAGGTAAAAGCGCAAAGAATTCAGCTCCAGCAGCAGCAGCAGCAACAGTCTTGCCAGCATCTGGGACTACTGACTCCCGTTGGGGTAGGAGAACAACTCTCAGAGGGAGACTATGCACGATTGCAGCAAGTGGACCCCATCTTGCTTAAAGATGACCCTCAGCAAGCTGCTGCGCAGACGGGTTTTGCACCAGTTCAGCCTCTGGCCATGCCACAAGCTTTGCCTCTGGCAGCAGGTTCCTTACCTCCAGGGTCCATCGCAAATCTTACAGAACTGCAAGGTGTTATAGTTGGACAGCCAGTGCTGGGCCAAGCACAACTAGCAGGGCTGGGGCAAGGAATACTGACAGAAACACAGCAAGGGTTAATGGTAGCCAGCCCTGCTCAGACGCTCAATGACACGCTGGATGACATCATGGCAGGTGGGTTTACATTGTTATGAGCAGGTATAATATTTGCTTGACCAGTTGAGGGTATGTCCACTTCTTTTTATATGTGTGTGTGTGTGTGTGTTTGTGTATTCCCACAAGCTCTACAGCAAGCACCACTCGCCTTCTGATCCATGTCTTGAGGAGTTGGGAAGAGTAGCTTTTTTAACTTTTCGATTTGCAGGGTGAGCTAACTGGTGCCTGTTGGTCAGGTTGGTATGGTGGAGTGGCATTTTTAACTTGTCATTGTTTGGGGAGGGATGTGGTAGTTCTATTTTGGCCTGACTGTAGCTCAGGAATAGCACCACGATGGTACTGGGTAGTACTTTGGACTAGCTGAGAGCTGACTTGCAGTAGGCTGAGCAAATGCAGCACCACAACTAGTCTATAAAGTGTGAGGGACCTGTGGGTTTATCTTCAGAATAAGGGCTGCTCCTGTTGGCCTTCTGTAGTCTATTTGTTGGAAGCTTTTACTCTTGCTTGGAAGAAAAAAGGTGATAATCCTATGACTTTTTGAAACATCTACTCATAAACATGGCTGCCAGCAGAAAACACATTTAGCCTTACTAAATTCTTGTCATCGCTTCAGAGAATCCTTTACCCTGTGACATGAATGCTCTAAGGCCTTAAGCAGCAAAACAGAAGAATGAAGCACGTTTTAAATGCAAGTTGTCACTGTTGTTGTAGTTTACACCTCACTCAGTTTTGCTTCATCCCCTTGCCATGCCAAAGTAGTCATTGAAATATTCCTTAGCTGAGCACAGATGAACTGATTGGACATAGTCTTAAAAAAAGGCCCTTGATGAAAAAGTACCAAGCTGCTCTTGGTTAAGCCGATGCACTGTCATTTTTACAAATGCTGCCCATCTGAACAAGTCTGCTTTGCAAAGCTGTTAGAATGAGGGAGGTGTGCCAGAGGCAAGGCAGATCTCCAAGAAGCTGTTAGCCCAGAGCTGGTGCTGCATGTACTACAAGAGTTGGAGCTCAGTAGCAGTACAGAGTCAATGGAAGGTAGGGTAAATTATTAAAACTGCCAGGTAGTGATTTTTTAAAATACTTGGAACATCACTTTGGAAATGAGGCACCAGAGGAGTGAGTGACCTTGTGTCCAGGCAAAGCTTCATTACATGTGGCAGAAACTTCTTTGCTGGAAATCTCATAGAAGAACTGAAGCATAGATGTAAGGATTGGAAGTGGATAAAAGCACAAATATATGCATGAAAAAAGTAGATAAAATTACATATATCATCATGCACTAACAGTAAAGACTTCTCTTCTGGAACTGCTGGGGTAAAGGACAGAATGAGTTTAAATGCTGGGATGATGGCAGTTCTTGTTAACTTATAAAGAATCTGTGCAATGCACTTGAGTTGTGTTTAAATGTAAGTTAAACCTGGAGTTAGGACGTTTGGGACATGTGTTTAAGTGCATGTCACATCTTGAGAAGGTGTGATTTCAGGTCACCTGCCACATACCCAAATACCTGTGTGTCCCTTTTTGGGCAGTCAAGTATTTCCAGTGTGAAGTTCAAGGAATATTTTAGTACTGCTCAGCCCCACTTGTTAGTACATGCATGCACCCTTGCAGTTGGGAAGAAAGTCTGAATTCATTTTCTGTCAAGTGCTTGATTATAGGGTGTTTTTTTAAGCAAGAGCAGACACAGACCTGAGTATAGAACTTGAGTGCCAGCCTGTAGTGAGTCCCCAAATCACAGTTTGATGTGGAGCTGAAATGGGCTCAGTGTAACACACAACATTTAAGTAACTAAGTATTTGATCAGTAACTGTGTACTGCTTTAAGAGAAGCTTCTAGAGTATTCTTATGGATTTAAATTCTTAGTTCTGAGATGCCTTGAGTTTAGTTCCATTGCAGAGCTGTGTTTACAGCTACAGTTACAGAAGCAAAGCTTCACCTTGACTTGATTTGCAAACTTGATTTAATGTGCAGCTCTGTGCTTAATTAGCTAAAAACAATGAATAAATAGTGAATGATACTTCATTTTTTTTCCTTTGGGCTCCTTTATGATCCTGCTGGAATTGAGAACAAGTGAAAGGCTTGCTCTTGAGCTTCTGATGTTGGGCAAGTTTTTTGCTTGCTGTGAGCCTTGTAAAAAAAAGCTTTTTTTAGGGTTAGTTACGTAAGTCTTGTATGTTAACATTGCATCTGTTAAGTGGTGTGGTAAAGATCCAAAGAGAAAAGCTACCTTGTTTCTAATAGCAACTTTTTTATAAAGTAGAAACTATTCCAAGGGTTATGTCCAGTCACAGAGCTTTGCAAAGAACTTCAGGGATCTTGAAAAAATTGATAAAATGCATTCCTGGAAGGTACCTGGTGGGTTGAGTCAGTTGGAAATGCAGCTGTCTAAATTAATGCAAGAGGAGTCTGCCTTGGCCATAAGCTTTTCACAGAGACTCAGTATGAAAAACAATAACAGTAGAGTGCCAGCATCCCAGGAAAATCAGGTTGTGTCCCACCTGGGACCTGAGCAGGAGCTGGTTTCATGTGGGGTGACCTGCCTCAGACCGCCTTGCACACTCTTAGCTAATAACCACCGGGACTGCAAGTGTGGGATGGTTCCCAGGCTGCATCCGTGGAGCCCTTCCTGCACAGCAGCAGCCCTGTGTTTATGTTGGAATTCAGAACATAACTTGGACTGTTGCAGTCCGAGGCCTGTTCTGCCTCTCCAGTGCTCTATAGTGACTTCAATCCTGTGTGGCAGGAACATGGTTTGCAATAACTGAGGATGTTACAAAGGAATTGGGAACAGAGAGGGACAGGCAATCAGTGCATGAGGCCAGTGCTGTGCCCACAGCAAGATAGCACTTGGGGGACCTGTGATAGCCAGATGAAAGAAGTGGGGTTACAAGGGTGAAAGCCAAGGGCATGGCGTGCTGGTGAGGCCAGTGGGCAAGGGGGAGGAGCTAGCTGTTCTGAGGGTGTCCTCTCTTCATTGAAGCTAAGAGAGAGTTGAGGTATGGCCAGAAGAAAATCAAGATCAAGAGCAGCGCTGTTCCATATATCAGTAAGCACAAAACTGATTTTCTGATACCTCAGCAAATGTCCAAGACTGGAACTGGTGTAGTCAAGTGGTGCCTGGCGATCTCTTCCAACCAGAAAGCTTGATTAAGGTGTAGGTGGTCCTGTACCAAGTCCTGAATGCACTACAATATTCCAATAGTGACTAATTTTGAAGACTTGATTATCCTAGGCATGAAATAATGATATTTCCATGGTGAAGTACAGACCTTAGTTCGCTTTGCCATTAATCCATTAGAGTAGGGCAGGGAGCAGAGTGCCAAGATAAATATTTGAGTATCAGTGTGTTTAGCACGTAGAATCAAGCTAGTTGGTTACTCTTCTCAGTGCTCAAGACTGCTGTGAAGACCTTTTGGGTTACTGAAAACTTCGAATATTTTAATTCAGGTGCCGTAAAAATTCTGTTCATCACCCTTGGCTTGTTCATTAGAAATTTGAACTCCACACAGGTGATGTTGAAATAAATACAATCAAAGTGATTACTCATAAAAATGAATATTGTGTCCTGATGTATTGTGCTGTAGGTACATGAGCTAAATTTGTGAATTATTGCTGAAGCACATGTCTTTTTTGGGTTTGTTTGTTTTGTGTTGGGAGCGTGGTGATTGCAAGTTTTTTGGTTGGGTTTTTCTTTTCTCCCCTCACTGCAAATGTAAAAAGTAGACTTTATCTGAACTGAGACCTTCTTAACTAAGTTGATTTTTTTTTTTTTAGCCTGATGAGAATTTACTAATGTCTTCTGTAATAGAGAAGATGCTTCCTAATCCTTTTTTGGGACTTGAGGAGGAGTTCTTAGAAAGTGTTTAAAACACATGCGCTTTTTGACCTTATGTCAAAATATTTTGGCACATCTTCAGTATGTTAATTTTAATCCATACCTAGTGTGATTTGTAAGATAAGTTTTTAAAAGGCACTCAAAAATACTGATCCAGGGAGTTTAAATTCTGAATTCTGACTTAATCTTAAATATAAGGTTAATGATACTTTCTGTATTAGAAGCTGAGGTTTCTTTGCTTCTTCTGGTGCCATTTATTAGCTTCTTTGCTGGGATTTTATGTAGGAAATCCAGAAATTAAATCAGTTATGGATTTAAGATGCAGCTGCCTTGCAGAGGTGGGAGCACACAGCTGGGCCTGTTAGGATACAGGTTTTGTGGCATCGGTTGGCAAACTGTTCCATTTTGCAGTTTAAAGTGCTTGTGTCAGCTGGACAGAAGTGCGTGGTGCTTCCCTTTCTCCTTTGCTTCTCCAGAAACACTGGAGGAGTGACAGGGAAAAAAACATGGAGTTCTTCTGAGGAAGAGTAGGAAAATGGGTGTTTTTCCCAAAGGCTGCTTTAGACTCCAGTTGGCTCTGCACTTCTAAACCTCCCATGCATAGAATGAATTCAGGGAGCGTGGCAGTCAGTGCTCTCTGTGTCATGTCCATACACTGTTATCACTGTAAGTGGTGTTACCTTTGCTTACCTAACACCTTGACCAAGCTCTCTGCAACCTGCTGTTACAAAGCTTCCACTTCTCTGGTCTCAGCAAATTCTGCCATGTGAGCGTCCTGCCCTGTTGCTTTTTTGTTACGTTTATGGGGGGTGGGGGTGAAGGCTGGACAGACTTCTACATGAAAACATTTAAACTGTTTGAAGAAAAATTGCATAAATACCTGTTGGTTGGACTTGTTCTGCAGCCCTGCTTCCAAAGGTATGGAACTCCAGGCCCAAATAACATCTGATTTGTTGTAGGAAAGATCTTTGGGTTAAAATAATTTAAAAATCATCTTGTGGTGGGCTTTTAGAAAATATATCAATCTGAAGCTTTACTCTTTCTTTTGAATACAGTAAACCTTTTTCATAGTTCAGATTTTAAGGGTTAAAAGTTCAAAGGTTGGGCTCAATGTGTGGAGTACATATATTTGTGGAAAACAACAGTTTTTAAGGAGTTCCATCTGTCAGTGGGAGTTCATCCCACTGTCCCTTTATTGTCACGTTACACTTGGGAAGTCTTTTGCTTTGATTAAGTGTGGTTCTTCTGTCCAACAGCAGTGAGTGGAAGAGCATCTGCCATGTCAAACACTCCTACCCACAGCATTGCAACCTCAGTGTCCCAACCTCAGACGCCGACTCCGAGTCCCATCATTTCTCCTTCAGCCATGCTGCCCATCTACCCTGCTATAGACATCGATGCCCAGGTGAGCCCGCCACTCTCACAGATGCACAAAGCTATTTTTTCCTGCATCCTGAATAATTCAGTGGTGGCAAACAGCTCTGTTGTATAATGGATTGGGGTCTGGGGACTGGGTTTGCTGCTTTTAGAAAGCTGGAACAACACCCCCGAGAGTCGCAACCCACTTTGCTCCGTGCTCTCACTGAACAAAAAAAGGTCTCTGAATGACTAAACACTTGCATTTCTTATTCCTTTGTTGTCACTGTGATTATGAGAAACAGCAGAGTTGTCTACTGACAGAAATTAAATATTTTTTGGCCTGATATCCTAAGGCAAAAATGAGCCTTAAAGCATTGCACACTAAGTTTTTGGTTGTGCTTCCAAGCCAGAGATCACGGATGTATGGAAGTCTTGTGATTTTTATTTTATTTTTTTTTTTTTAGCAGCAGGAGATAATTCAAACTCTCATTTCCACTAAGGGAAAGGCTTTTCTGTATTGAAAATATTTGTTAAAAGGGCAGCTTTATGTTGACTTGGAGCTAGCTGGCCATCAGCAAAAAGCATCCACATACTAACTGGCATATATCTATGTACAGCTCTGGGCTATACATAACATGAGTAAGATTTGGGCAGCATGGACTAGAGGAAAGGCATGAGATCATTGCAGATAAAAGGAGAGAAACCTCTGGAAAATCAGTCCTTGCTACTTAGCTGCTTGTGGCACTTGGCTTGGATTCTGTGGTGATAAAGCCTTTGGCTGAACCAGAATGCTAAGAATCAAATTCAGAATTCTTGCCTTCTTCTTGACCCTCTAAAGGTCACAGCCAAGCAGTGGTAAAGAAGTTAATCTGGTTAGCAGAGCACAGATGAGAGCTCAGTTCTTGAAGAATCTCAGTTCTTGTCAGGATTTCTTCTTAAATCTCCCAGCAGAGCTGCCTTGAGAAGTAGAATCCTGTCATGAAGTTGCACACAGAAGGTAGCTGTCAAGGGGGGCATCCATAAACATGCCCTGAGCTTATGGAGGCTTTTTGTTTTGGCATGGGTGCAGTTATGCTTTGGTTAACATGCACTATTACAAGTGCTGTACTTGAAAAAGCAAGTATTTATCTGGTGTGTATGTCTGTTTGGTTTAGACTGAGAGTAACCACGACACAGCCTTGACACTGGCTTGTGCTGGTGGCCATGAAGAACTGGTACAAACCCTGCTGGAGAGAGGAGCTAATATTGAACACAGGGACAAGAAAGGTGGGTATCTCACCATGGCAGTATGAACCCTGTCTGCTTTGCCAGTGTGTCCCACTAAATAAATCCCTAAAAAGCCTAGACTTCGTGTGAAACCTTCAGGCTTGTTTTTCTGGGGGTTTAACTCACGTCATGTTTTCTGTTTCAGGGTTTACTCCACTTATTTTGGCTGCTACAGCCGGCCATGTGGGTGTTGTGGAAATCTTACTGGATAATGGAGCTGATATTGAAGCCCAGTCTGAGAGAACCAAGGACACTCCCTTGTCTTTGGCTTGTTCAGGAGGGAGGCAAGAGGTGAAGTAAAGCCTAAATCTTCAGAAGCACTGTGTGAATGACATATTCTGTCAGTACAGTACAAGAATCTTTCAGCAAATATACACTCACATGGGATGTGTATTTAAAGATGCAAAGAGCTTCACATTTTTCAACTTAGACATTACAATGTGTCTCATATAGATTACTTTTTCTCTTGTGATAACTGGGCCTGTGCTGTGCAGGTGTCCTTGTGAATGCAGTCATTAGTGCCCCATTATGGGACTTTGACCAGCATAATTAGATGTAGACATGAAAGTGAATGCCATGAGTATTCTTGCTGAGAATCACGAGTTAGACACAAATGGGTTCCATATATGAGCCTTATCAGAGTTTCTAGGGGGAAAAAAAGGAGAAGGCTGGGATTTGGGCAGCAGAGATGATGTCAGAACACCCTCTTGCCTAAATTTTCGAGTTTCATAGTGTATTTGTTCCGTGATTTCATGGGAAAACATTCTGATTGAGAATTGTGCACATCTAATCTAAACTTTTTTTAATGCTTAAAACCTGAAAGTGAAGCAAATTTAGCATTGCACTGGAAGTGACACCACGGGTTTTCACCTCGATGTACACTGTGATTTTAAGTTGCTAGACAGCTCAGTTTCTTGTCAAATTCTCTGCAAGAGAGGACAAAAAGCAGGAGTATTTTGTACACCATATTGAAAGTGAATCTCTGGGTCTGGCAGACTGAAATAATCATGAAGAGATCTGCTTTTTCTTACTGTGCTTTTGAATTTGGTATGCTCATGAGCAGTCATGATTAATTTTTTTTAAAGCAAGTTTTACAGTGGCCTTGGGAACACAGGTGTGGCCTCATCCAGTCATGAAGGCAAAGAGTATAGCAAAGCAACTGGTTAAAGCAGCTGTCTTACCATTAACATCTTCCACTAGAATATTTAGGTCTAAAAAGCATTTGTGGTGGATAGATTTGCAAGTCTGGGAGAAAACCAGATGTTCTTTGTTGAAACATTGCAGGTGGTGGAGTTGCTGCTAGCTCGAGGGGCAAACAAGGAGCACAGGAATGTGTCTGATTACACACCTTTGAGCCTCGCCGCCTCGGGTGGCTACGTGAACATTATCAAGATTCTGCTGAATGCTGGGGCAGAAATCAATTCCAGGCAAGTTCCCTTTACAGCTCTTATCTCATGTGCTTGGTTGTGAGTTATGTGAGGAAAGGGTGTGTGTCTTCCCTGCGTAGTTTTCTCTCTGTGTGCATTTATGTCATGCTTTTACATCCATTGGGAGGTAGAAATCAGCTCAGGTGTGAGCTGCATGGGTACAAGCAAGGGCCAAGCACAGGTTATATGTTATAAATGATAAGCACACCTCAGAAGAGATGCCCTTCAATTTGAAGCAGCCAAAAAGTAACATACGTGGTGTCTCTAAGTAGAAATACTTGTCCTAAATGATGCTGCTGTGGAAAACCTTTTGTAGGTTCAGTAGAAGTTGGTATGCAGACTGATTTTTCAGTCTTGTGTAAGTACTCTGCCTTCTTCAGTTTGTTTTAGTCACACTTCTGACATTTTTGGTTCTTTTATTCTTCTCTTTCAGAACTGGTAGCAAATTGGGCATTTCTCCCTTGATGCTGGCAGCCATGAATGGGCACACTGCTGCTGTCAAGCTGTTACTGGACATGGGCTCTGATATAAATGCCCAGATTGAGACCAACAGGAATACAGCTCTGACTCTGGCCTGTTTCCAAGGAAGAACTGAGGTGGTCAGCCTGCTGCTTGACAGAAAAGCTAATGTGGAACACAGAGCCAAGGTAAAGACCAAACAGCTGCAGGGGTCTCCAGAGAGAGGGGCTTGTAAGTCATCAGTCTCTCTGCTGTTACCTGATTTTCTTGCCTCTGTGCAAGTCAGCTTCTCTACTTCAGTTCTCTAGTCTAGTTAACTGAACTGAACCAGATATTACATAGAAAAGAAATGCCTGCATTTAAAGGCTAAGATTTTGGTGGTTGCAAAGCTCATAAAAACTGTTTCTTGAAAAAAGTGTTGATAAATCTTCAAGTGCTTACAAGCATACAGGTAGTAAGTTCCATAAATACTGTGTCAGGTGACCCACTCCCACCCCCACTAATGCTTCTTTCTCCTGCTTGTTGTCCCAGACTGGTCTCACACCGTTAATGGAAGCAGCTTCTGGGGGATATGCGGAGGTTGGCAGGGTCCTGCTGGACAAAGGTGCAGATGTCAATGCTCCCCCAGTACCTTCATCCAGAGATACAGCTTTAACCATTGCAGCAGACAAAGGGCACTACAAGTTTTGTGAGCTCCTCATTAGCAGGTACGGTGTTTGCAAGCGAGCAGCTTAAAGAAAAATAGATATTTAGACTTTATTTTCCCAATCTACAAAAACATTTCCAAATACGCAGTGAAGGGTTAGGAAATGGGAGATGTTCTGTGTGTCTGTTGACTTTTATTACATGATTTAGTTTATCCCAAGTACCCAAATGAAGTTGTTCTTGGGGTCAGAGTGCTTGCTTTTGCCTAAAGAGGCAGGGTTTTGATGGAATGTGTTTGGTTTTGCAGGGGAGCTCACATCGATGTGCGGAACAAGAAGGGGAATACTCCGCTGTGGCTGGCAGCAAATGGTGGGCATCTTGATGTTGTCCAGCTGCTGGTCCAGGCTGGAGCTGATGTGGATGCAGCTGACAACAGGAAAATAACTCCTCTCATGGCAGCTTTCCGAAAGGTAGAATGTGAGGTTGAGCTTGGCTTTTAGCTAGGATTGTCTTGGTCATCCCTACATAGCAGTTAGAGGTAGAACATACTGACAGAAGCTACGTATTTAATAATATGTCAGTTTATTGGAATACTTGGTATTGAATCTTCAGAAATAGATATCTATGTCACCTGTGTAATGTATCTGTTCAATTCTAATTGCAGTTTACTTTATAGGCTGGTTCTGGTGTGTGTGATGGGTGAAAATAGCAGTGTGTTTGTAGGTGATACAGCTGGGGGGGAAATAGGATTGATTCCTTCTGCAAGAGAGGATGAGGACTTAGGTCAAAACAAGTGCAGTTTAGCCTGATGGGAGTCTAAGATGATTTCTGTTAGGGAGTGTAGTTGAGGTGTTGCAGTACTGGAAACATTGCAGGGGACTGTAGAAGCCTGTAGCTGTTAAGCTGTTACAGAGGGCTGTCTGAAAACTGTCCCCAAAAAGGCAGAAGTTTGTGCAAGTACTTCTGGAGTAAGGGCAACCTGACGAGAGGTAATTAACTTGCCGTCTCTGGTGTCAGAATGTGCAGAAATGTGCCTTACTAGTTCGGAAGGTGAGAAAGATCTCAAAAAAAGGGTTGAGAGCTTCATGTGTTGAGGAATTGCAAATAAATATTTTGCAAGGAGTGCTAGGACTAAAGTGTTTCTGAGTAAGGCAGAGGCAGCTGGTCTGATGGAAAGTGTTGTTGTTGAAATTGGTTTTGCAGGGTCATGTGAAAGTGGTGCGTTACCTGGTGAAAGAGGTAAACCAGTTCCCGTCTGACTCGGAGTGCATGAGATACATAGCAACCATTACTGATAAGGTAAGGTGGGAGGCAAGGAAATGCTTGACAAGGAACAGTGTTGTGTCTCAGCTTCAGAGACAGTGATATGAATTCTCTTTAGCCAGAGCACCAGTCCCATGGGAATTTTTGAGGAAAAGCAGCAGGAAATGAGAACACGTGGCACTTTGTACTCGATGTACTTTGTCATTTCAGGAGATGCTGAAGAAGTGCCACCTGTGCATGGAGTCAATTGTTCAAGCCAAAGACAGACAGGCTGCAGAAGCCAACAAAAATGCAAGCATTCTGCTCGAGGAACTGGACTTGGAGAAGGCAAGTGCAAAGAGTTGCAGCTGGGAATATTTCTCCCTTAAAATTCCAATATCACGTTCCTTCAAGATGATCAGGTCGGTAAAAGTAGTTATTGGGGTATAGGAGTGTGTGTAATCACCATAATTGGAGTACCTAGAGCTGAGCATCTTGTTGTTCGGGTAATCTTTGAACTTTTCTATTTTTCAGAGACATTGGATCAGGAAATGCTAATATAACTATTTCCTCTGTACCAAAAGAAGGATTTCTGAATATGATTTGTCAGAAAAATGAGTGTGGCATTTTATAGTCATACTCATATGGATCTTAGGTCTAAACCCTATTTTGTGTCCTAAATATTAAAAAAGAAAACAACCTAATTTACTAAAAACCGTGTTGCTGTAGTAGAGATAACAGAAAAGTCCAAGGAAATAAAAAGCATTTGGATTTCTTGAAAGGCAGGGGACATCCTATAATGCTGTTCTATGTACTTGACTTGTAGCTAAGGGAAGAAAGCAGGAGATTGGCTCTGGCTGCCAAAAGAGAGAAGAGAAAAGAGAAAAGAAGGAAGAAGAAAGAAGAGCAAAGGAGAAAACTAGAAGAAATAGAAGCAAAAAATAAAGAGAATTTTGAACTTCAAGCTGCTCAGGAGAAAGAGAAGTTAAAAGCTGAAGGTGATTACTGCAATTATTTCAAGAAAAGAATGAAATTTGGTGTGAGCCAGTATGACATCTGTAATAGATTTATGGATGTCTCATAGTCAGGGGTTTTGTGTGTTTCTTGGAGCTTTGTAAAAAAGTTAGTCCTAAAGTTGTTTGATAGGATAGGTGTGATTTGGAAAGCAGAATACTCAGGTTTCAAGTTTCCTCAAACTGGCTAAATGACTCCTGCTTTTTCTTTACTCTTTTATCAGATGATCCTGAGGTCCCAATGGAGCCTCCCAGTGCTACCACCACCACCACCATAGGTATATCTGCCACCTGGACAACGTTAGCAGGCTCTCATGGGAAGAGGAATAACACCATCACCACAACGAGCTCCAAGAGGAAAAACAGGAAAAACAAAGTAGCCTCTGATAATGTTCAGATTATATTTGATGATCAGCTTCCAATTTCCTATAGCCAACCTGAGAAGGTGAATGGGGAGTCCAAGAGCAGCAGCACTAGTGAGAGTGGTGACAGTGACAATATGAGGATCTCCAGCTGCAGCGATGAGAGCAGCAACAGCAGCCACAAAAGTGACAATCATTCCTCCACAGCTGTCACTAACACGCAGAGCAACAAAAAGCAACCGTCGGTGCTCGTTACTTGTCCAAAGGATGAGAGGAAAGCAGTCCCTGGCAAGTCATCCATCAAGTAAGTTCCTGTGACCATGCATGCAAAGTGCAAGTCATCCTTTCTTTTTATTCCACATAGTGACAGCATTTAATTCCTTTTGCAGGTTGTCTGAAGTTATTAATGAAGTGACGAGTAATTCCCTGTCTACTTGCACAAAATCCGCTCCTTCTCCCCTTTCTTCTCCGAACGGAAAGCTAACCATTGCTAGTCCTAAACGTGGTCAGAAAAGGGAAGAAGGTTGGAAGGAAGTTGTCAGAAGGTAAGCAAAATAATTCCCCTAATTCCCTTTAATGCTGTCCTTTTTGCAGCCTTCCTTGGAGTTACTGAATGACCTTCTTAGTGGGTTTGAGACCTCACAAATTTGCTGCTGCATAAGTTTAATCAGAAAATAGACTATTCTTTTGACCAGCCTGCCCACAGCTTCTTGCTGTGGAAGTGTTTCCTACTTAATATTGTTCTTTTTTGCACAGATCCAAGAAGGTTTCTGTCCCATCAACTGTGATTTCCAGAGTTATTGGCAGAGGAGGATGTAACATCAACGCAATCCGGGAGTGCACAGGAGCGCATATAGACATTGACAAACAGAAGGATAAAACTGGAGACCGAATAATCACAATAAGGTGAGCAAGATCCTGCATTGGCTCCGTCCTGTGGGTATTCTCTCCTTGTAAAGTGTTTGCCTGCATAGGGAAATTAAAGGCTTCATCTGGTTCTTGGAAAATCCCTTGACAGCAGGGGAGAGGAATGGGGTGGGGAAACAGAGTACAACCACCAGCAGGCACCAAAGTCAGCTTGTGAGAGAAGGTGAAACATAAATGTTGGGGTTCTGTGTTTGTGTTAGGGTGATGATGGACTGGGTTGTGTGTGGGAGGTTTTTGGCTGTAGTGTGTGTAAATGCTTTAGATGCACTTTCCCTGTCCTTCCTTTTTGTAGGGGTGGCACAGAATCCACCAGACAGGCCACACAGTTGATCAACGCTCTGATTAAGGATCCAGATAAGGAAATCGATGAACTTATTCCAAAGAACCGTTTGAAAAGTTCAACTGTAAATTCCAAAATAGGGTCCTCGACACCTGCCACCACTACAGCTGCTAACAGTTCTCTGGTGGGCATCAAAGTGACCACCGTAGCTGCTTCGTCGACATCTCAGACGGCCTCCGCGCTCACCGTGCCTGCCATCTCCTCAGCATCCACTCACAAAAGCATTAAGAACCCCGTGAACAACGTGCGGCCCGGTTTCCAGGTTTCTCTTCCGCTGGCGTACCCTCCTCCGCAGTTTGCACACGCGCTCCTCGCCGCTCAGACGTTCCAGCAGATCCGTCCGCCCCGGCTGCCCATGACGCACTTCGGAGGCACCTTCCCGCCGGCTCAGTCCACGTGGGGCCCGTTTCCCGTCAGGCCGCTGAGCCCCGCCAGAGCCACCAACTCGCCGAAACCTCACATGGTGCCTCGCCACAACAGCCAGAACAGCGGCGGTTCTCAGGTGAATTCAGCAAGCGCTCTGACCACGAGTCCCACGGCGACGACGACTTCAGTGGCCTCCAGCGTGCCTGGATCTTCAGCGAGCGGCAACAACCCGAGCTCCCCTTCGGTCAGGAGGCAGCTGTTCGTCACGGTGGTGAAGACATCCAATGCCACAACCACCACCGTGACGACCACGGCGAGCAACACGAGCACAGCGCCCACCAACACCACGTATCCAACTCCTACTGCCAAAGAACACTACCCCGCGTCCTCGCCCTCGTCCCCCTCTCCTCCCGCGCAGCCGGCGGGCGTCTCCAGGAGCAGCCCTCCCGACTGCGCCGCAGCCTCTCCCAATAAAGGTGCGCCTCCGTCTGAGCCCGAAGCGGGCAGCCCGCCCGCCGTGGATGCGGGCGGCTCGACCGGCAGCAGGCAGCCCAATCCTGGGACCAGCAGCTCCTCTGTGCATCCTGCTCATCAGCAGCCCCCGGGAGCTCCTCTGCCCGAGGCCAGGCCCCCTCTCCAGCAACCTCAGGTTCCTGCACCAGATCCTCGCATGGTCGTGCCTCCAAATTTAGCAGCGCCGAGCTCATCCGCTCCCGCGGTAGGTGCGAGCACTGCTCCCATGACCTACCCTGTGCCCCAGACATCCATGGGGTCTGCTCAGCCCGCAGCCAAGATGGAAACCCCAGCCATCAGACCGCCTGTCCACGGAACCGGCAGCGTCCCCAAGAATGCAGCCCCTGCGCAAAGCTCCTCTGTCGCGGTCCTCAACGTTAACCACATCAAAAGGCCCCACAGCGTTCCTTCTTCAGTGCAGCTTCCTTCTACCTTAAGTACACAAAGTGCTTCTCAGAATTCGGCCCACCCAGCGAGCAAGCCCATGGGGAACAACTTCAGTGCTACTCTGCCTTTCGGGCCCTTTAGTACGTTGTTTGAGAACAGCCCCTCGTCTGCTCACGCCTTCTGGGGCGGGTCCGTCGTTTCCTCTCAGACAGCACCAGAATCCATGCTCTCAGCAAAGTCCTCATTTTTGCCAAATTCAGATCCGTTACATCAGTCTGATACTTCCAAAGCCCCAGGTTTTAGGCCACCGTTACAGAGGCCAGCTCCAAGTCCCTCAGGTAACTCTCTGGCTTGTGTCCGATGCCATAATAATACAGTTTATTTCTGTGTTTTTTAGGCCAAGTTGAGTTCATTTTAAGTGCCCTGGCAAATCCAGTAACTGTTTGGCAGCTGATGGGCTTGACAAAATAGGGTCTTTGCCATTCCAGTCTGTTCCTCTCCAGTCGCTGAGATAATAAAACACTCTTGTTTCCACCTCCCTTCTCTGCCAGACAGTGACTGTTGTAGTTTGTGATACCTTGTCCTGAGGCTGCAGAAAAATATGCAGCATCTTCTGAAGGTCAGAATGGCAAAAAAGGTGGTGTTTTGATATGAACTTCTAACTTGCAAGAGGTGTGTTTTCTTAATTACTAAAATTGATCCAAAAAATGTGATTTCCTTGACTGCCTGAATTTTTTAATGAGATTTTGAGCTTGCTGCCCAAAGTAGAGGCCAAGAGGCTGTCACAGAACCTGTTATGTAGCTTCCAGAAAGTACATACATGATTTGCACCATCTCTGCCTGTTTTTGTAGGACCACTCAGGTGTTAGGGGATTGAGAGATAAAACAGCACTTTTTTTCCTATTTTGTGAATATGATGGTGGTGCATTTTTTCATCTTGATACACTAGTCAGCATTCTGACTGTGGCACTGTATGCCCCTAAGATTTACAAATGCATAAGTCTTAGATCCCTAAGATTTTATTTTTCCCTTTGTTCATTGAAGAGGACATGAAGGCAGCAGTAATTCTTGTATTTTGAATATCTTGGCTAATTGGTGACATTTGATGTTAATGAAATAAGAATCATTCTGGATTTAAGTAGACAGCACAACTGCCACATACTGAATAGACTTGCAGAGTGTGAAGCTTAGTACTCCAGTTTCCTTTGGAGAATTGTAACACACGCCCCCAAAGATGGATTGGCTAAAAGGTTTCCTTTTTTCCTTTTTACTTCCATGATACGAGCGACCTCTTGATGGAGTGTTGGAGTTCTGGGAGTCACTTGTGCCCATTTTCTCTCGTAGGTATTGTCAGTATGGATTCTCCCTATGCTTCTGTAACACCTTCTTCTACACACCTGGGGACCTTTGCCTCGAACCTGTCGGGAGGGCAGATGTACGCGCCCGGCACGCCGCTGGGCGGAGCGCCTGCAGCTGCTAACTTTAACAGACAGCATTTTTCCCCTCTTAGTTTATTGCCTCCATGTTCATCAGCATCCAATGGTGAGTTCTGGTCAGCAGGAAGCTGCTGAGAAGCTGCTGTGTAAATAAAACTGCCTTGCACAGCTGCCTTGGGAATTTCAGGAGAAAGCCCTTAGAGGAGGTTCTGGTACCTTCCTCTACCTTTGGCCCCTGCAGTTAGGAATTTTTTGGACAGAAAACAAGTAAGCTGTTGAGTGATGGCTTATCTGGGAAATGAGTTGGTCTGTTTTATTGGCAAAAATAATGACCAAAAAGCCCCTCAGGGAACAAATCAAAAAGAAGAAAAAACAAACCCAACAAAAACATGGGTTTATGTGGACTTAATTTAGCTCTGGTTTAGGGTATAATCCTCAAATCCTCTGTTGCTGATAGACAGTAATGCTTAGTTAAGGTTTAGTGGGTTTTGTGGTGTGTGTCCTCCAGTGGCTGAGCTGCTAGGGCGTGATAAGCATTTTATATAAGGGATTAAATCAGTGGTGAATATCTCTGATCTGGAAATAAAATTATCCTGAGGCGGATGAATCTGGCATTGAGCAGCTCCCTGTTTTCAGTTGTTGGACATGGAAGGATGGGTTTGTGGGATCTGGCTGCCATCACTGAGTGCTCCTGTTGCTCCCCTTGCAGAATCTCCTGCTCAGTCTGTGTCCTCTGGAGTCCGAGCACCCTCTCCCACCCCTTCAGCAGTGTCCTTGGGATCAGAAAAACCCAGTAATGTTTCTCAGGACAGAAAAGTTCCTGTTCCTATTGGCACTGAACGGTCTGCACGTATTAGACAAACTGGAACGTCTACTCCTTCTGTAATTGGGAGCAACTTGGCTGCCCCAGTGGGACACAGTGGGATCTGGTCCTTCGAAGGTATAGGTGGCAGTCAAGGTATGTGTTGTTCATAGATGCACTTGAACTGATCACACCATTGTATTTGCCAAACTTGTGTTCAGCAGAGAGGATGCAGAAGTGAGTGCCTGAAAACACAGAAGTGTTCTTTCCAAAGGATTTGGAGCAAGACTTCTCTTAGCCTTCCTGTCCACTTAATTGTTTTAACAAGGCTTCTGAAACCATCAGGGGTTCTGAAACACCCTAGCTGTGAAGATTTGGTAGTCCAAGTAAGAGCAGGAAAAACAAAAACAGGGTTTCCAGGGGTGAACACAGTGAGGATCATTGAATTCAGGAAGAGGGGAAATTAAGGTGTTGCAAGATAACTGTCTGGAGTTTTTTATTGATAGATTGTTTGTACAACAGGAGTTAATATTTATTTTGTAGCTGAGGTAGAACTTCTTGTGCTGAGGATGGTGCTTTTATGAAGTGATAATATTTCACGTTTGAGTTTCCTTTATTTTTTTCAGCCATTTGCCTTCTTCTAGCACAAGGTTCTTGGCTCTCCTGGAGTCACATAGAACTTAGTATTTCAGAATTTATTAACAATTTCAGTTAGTGTTTTTTCATATAGATTGGGTTTTTTTGTGGGCAGTTGATTTTTAATTTCTTTAGGTTTTTTTTTTTGCTTGGGGTGGGGTGATATAAATATTGGGACTGTGTTGGATTGGGCCTCTAAATGTCCTGTCAGCCTCTTGCACAAAATTAGGTTTGCTGTGAGTTCTTCCTGTATTGCTCAAGGCTTTATCCAATATGCTCTGGAAAAGTTGTGAAGATTGGAACTGCTCCAGCTCTCAGAGCGATCTGTTCTGCTCCTTGACTGAGTCCAGACAGCTGAATGTTTTAATTGACTGACTGTGCTGGAATTTTTCTCCAAATACAAGCCCTTTTTTTACTTCACTAGTGGTGTTTTCCTAGATAAAGCTTTAGAAGTTCACTATTTATTTACATCTGTGTGGCTGTAAAAGCTGTCCTTTGTGCCTGTCTTGGCTTTTTGGATGCTGCTTGCTTTCTGCTTTGGTCAATTACTTCAACATTTTGATTTTCAGTTCACAATGGGATTGGCTCTTTTCTACCTGAGTATTAGGGTCTCTCAGAAATGTTTTTATACTCTTTCTCCAAATACACTTTTCTTACGTTTTGAAATTTGGATTTTTGGATGTCTGGGGTTTCAACTGTAGCACCAATACCAAGCTGCCTCTGATGAATCCACAGGATTAGGACATGAGCACATGTCTGCAGCTGGTAATTTTCCGGTCTTGGTTTGCTCCAATACTTCTCTGTCCCTTAGAATATTAAATAGTTAATGGAAGAATGGTGGTGAAGTAGAGCAAATATTCTTCTTAGTGTACATACCCTTTCTACAGCACCAAAGGCACGAGGAATTGAGGTTTTTGGAGGAGGGAGAGTTAGCCCAAATTTCAGCTTTGCTGTTGAGATGGAGGGAAGTTGCAGGGGCAGCGCTCTGGTTGCAGGTAACTCCCAAACTCCTGGCAGTGGCTCAGGGGGCTGCAGGTGCCATTCCTGGTGTTGTGCATCCCGTGTGCTCCTGAGCTCTAGTGCAGTGGAAGGCTGGCAGGTGTGGAGGCTGGACAGCGGGCAGGGAGGCTGCTGTGGGTGACGCTGTGTGTCTGTGCTGCAGATAAAGTGGACTGGTGTCACAGCGGGATGGGGAGCCACATGATCCACAGGCCCATGTCTGATCCGGGCGTGTTCTCACACCAAGCCATGGACAGAGACAGCACGGGAATCGTGACGCCTTCCGGTACATTCCATCAGCCCGTCCCTGCAGGATACATGGACTTCCCAAAAGTTGGGGTAATGACCTCCTTGGCCCCCATACACAGCATGAATCCCCTCCTGTCCTTCTGACTTTCATGAATGCACAGAATCCTGACTGTTGCTTTTCCTTCCCCTCAGGGAATGCCTTTTTCTGTGTATGGGAACGCCATAATTCCTCCTGTAGCCCCCATCACAGATGGTACTGGAGGCCCCATCTTTAACGGGCCTCATGCTGCTGACCCATCTTGGAACTCGCTGATAAAGATGGTTTCAAATTCCACAGAAAACAATGGGCCTCAAACGGTAAATGTTCCATTTTTTTTCACTGTGTATTTTACTCAGAACGTACCATGATTCCTATCTATGCAGTCAGGCATTTGGGACAAAAAATCTTGGGGCAAAATCTAATGGGAAAAGCCAATTTATGTGCTGTCAGTTAAGCTTTCCCTTCCCAAGAAGGGAACACAGCAACAGGGCTTCTGCTGGGCTCTGTAGTTTAGGATGTTATGACTGTGTTAGGAGCACATGGAGGAAGGGTGTAAAGCAGCTCTTTAGGAAGGGACTAAGTAGCTCTTTGCTGCTCTGATCTTGCCTGGCTTGTCCACTAAATATAATTTAGGCAGAGGGATTAATTCCCCTAAACCTCTTGTTCGTGCTCAGGAACTAATACTATAATGGAACATCAGTAGCTCTAGCTAGATTATATCCTGTTCTTATGTTTAATTAGACAGTGATCCCTGTTATACTGTTACTAAATAAAGATGTTTCTGGGCTTCATTTGCTTGGGAATGATCCAGGCTGTGGGGAGCAGCTCTCAACTCTGGTGGACCATAGGTGTGAGGGAGAGAGGGTTTGGCCACAGTTCACGTGGCTTCTCATCTCAGTGAGGTGATTTCTGGTTTAATGAGGAAACTTTGTCCCCTAAAGAAAGCTTTACTTGCTTGGACTTGGGATTCCCCAGAGCTGAAGGTGTTAGGGGAAAATAAGGTGGCAGAAATCAAGTTCTTGTTTGTCTGAACTTAAGGTCAGGAGGAGAGCAAGTCCCTTGCTCTGGGAGCTGGAGGGATTTGGGAACTGGGCTTACAAATCATGTGCTGCACACCCAGAGCCCTGTTAATTGTCCTGGAGTGGAAGAGCTGTGAGGCCTGTGGTGTCCCTGTGAGCTGAGCCCTGCTTGGAGCAGCCCAAAGCACGGTGTTAATGCAGGTCTCTCTTGCAGGTGTGGACTGGAACTTGGACACCTCACATGAACAGTGTGCATATGAACCAACTGGGCTGAGTGGGATCAACATGCTGGCCTTGAGATTCCTTCTTTTGCAGAGGAAACCACAATTGGCAGAAACAGTTTATGTGCTCCCAGATCATTCTACTGATGTGCTTGACTGAAGTGTGTAGGCTTTTTGCAGAAGAACTTACTAACTGACCTTTTTCTGTGAACATTGTGACCGCCCATTCCCCACCATCATATGTTTCAACTTAGTTAGACTTTCTTCTTTCCTTTCCTCCTCTTTTATTTTTTTTTTTTTTGACATAACTTTCTGTTGAAGCTGTTCTTTGGCTGGTTGGTTTTAGTACTGTAAACTGCTTCTGAGCAAACACAGAAATTTAGCAAAATTATGTAAACTTGATCCTGAAGTTTTAGAATGGCAAATAAATGTACAATTGTTTACATAACAAATGGCTAAGCAGAAAGTAAATTTCAATATGTCAGTTATAGAGGCTCTACTTTATGTAGACTTAAATTAATGTGAGATATGTACCTTCATATTCAGAAATCTGGATGTTTCCTTCATACATTAAACTATTAATAAGCATAACTTTTCTACTTGTGTAATTTAAGTAAGTTATAAAAAGAAAAACACCCCAGGCATTATCTGAGGGCGTTTTCCAAATGTGTGTTGGATTTTTTTGAGAATACATACGTTGTCTGTTTGACATTTGTGGAGAGCTTCCCTGCTGAATGCTCCAAAGGCAGGTCTGTCCCAGAATAAGGCCCATGAAGGTTTATTTGGAAGAATCCGAGTGGGAATTCCCATGTACATTGTCAGGAGCTGTCACCTGTGGACAGCAGTAGCAGGAGATGAAGGAGGTTAGGTTCTGTGAGGCCAGGCTGGGTGAGCAGTGACACACATTCAGTCAGGATCCCTGTACAGTTCCCTTACAGAGCATTTAAAGGAGATCTACAACTCAGATTTGTTATTATTGTGATTCCTCCTTTGAAAACCAAGAAAATACCTCAGCTGCCCACAGAAACTACCGCCTTCTAACTGTTGTGATATTTGAGGTGTCCACAAACCTTTTGCATACCCAAGGCCATATGCCTGCCCTTAGGGGCTGCTCTGAATAAAAGCAAGTTCCTTTTTCCAGCTGTCTGATCTACTGCAACACATCCTGTGAAGATCTGGTGGTAGCAAAATGGATCCCAAAGTGAGGAAGTGCTCAGAAAATGGTTTGAAACTCCATCTCGCACCTTATCGTGGTGGGGGTGAGTGCCCTTCCCCTCTGCTGCAATCATTTGCTGCAGGCTGTAGTGCTGTCTAGGGTTACTAATTATTAATCCCACTGAGAAACCGTGCTCAGTATTTATTACAACCATGAATTCCAGAGTCTTGTGTTGACCTGACAGTGTAATCCATGCCTGGGGCAGTAACAGGCCTGATGCCACCACTGTGGCTGTAGGCTGGGCACAGGAGAATCCTGCTTGGGGAGAATTGGACAATTTTTAGTCCCAGATACTTTTTGTTTTCCCCCCCACACACAACACAATGCTTTTTATTTGCCCAGTAAACTAAGGAATGTACTCTTTTGGGAGCAGGCAGGTGCTGTTTATTTGGGAAGAGGGAACCAGAACCAGGGTTAGGACAAACATGAAGAGAACACGGTGTATGGTCTAAGGGGTATTTTGACCTCTTCTTGCCACAGAAGGGGTAAGGAGACATAGTTCAGAACCTGGCTGGACAGGAGAACACAGCTAATGTGGAATGATGAAGTGCTTGTTATGATTAATTACTCTTGAATATAATTTTCAGGATGAGAGAGTTGGGCCTGTTCAGCCTGGACAAGAAAAGGTTGTGTGGGTTGATGCCTTAGGTTTTAGCTTTCTTATCTTCCAGATTCTGTACTGCATTAGTATATAACTAAACTTCCTATAAAGTGTTAGCAAGTTCTCCTTCCAGCTTAGTTAGACAAAACAATCCTTTTCCAGCCCCACAACCAAGGACACCACTGCAGCTTCAGGCCCAAAAAGTGCAAAGTGAGGAGAGCAGTCTGGGAGGATGGGACTGCAGAACCTGGAACTGCAATTGGACAAAAACTTAGAGAAGTGTGAGAACTTGAGACTTGGGGTTCATCTTGGTTGTAGCCACAGCCAGGCTCTTGTAGTGCCCAAGGTGAATCTTTGAAGGCCTTTTCATAAATCCCTACTTTATTCCTTGTAACACTGTCCAGCCTCTGTTCCAGGTAGCCTCTCAAGACATCAGGTTCTTCAGAGCAGCCTTTTGGTATCTGAAGTGGCCTACGAGTTAAGAGGGACTCTTAGGAACTGTAGTAGTTATAGGACAAGAAGTAATGGGTACANTCGAGAGCTGGTACGAGTGGGCGGCGCGGTCCCCGCCCGTGCACTGGGCCGAGGGCGGGCTGGCGGCGCTGCAGGAGGCCACCGGGCTGCCGTGCTGGGCCGCCATCGCCGGCGGGGCCGCCGTGCTGCGCACCGCTGTCACGCTGCCGCTGGCCGCGCACCAAGGCCGGCTCCTGGCAAAGGTGCGAGCGCTGAGGGGGCTC
>VXBI01001686.1:363353-411486 GCA_013397375.1 Toxostoma redivivum
TCAGGTTCTTCAGAGCAGCCTTTTGGTATCTGAAGTGGCCTACGAGTTAAGAGGGACTCTTAGGAACTGTAGTAGTTATAGGACAAGAAGTAATGGGTACAAATGGAAACAAGGGAAATTTAGGCTAGCTAGTGGGAAGAAATATTTACTGGAAGAGGGGTGAGCCACTGGTACAACCCTAGCAGGCCTCAAAGCCATTTTGGATAAAGACCTCGACTCTTCATACAGGGTTTGGTGTGATCGTGTGCAGTGTCGGGTGTTGGACTCCCTGATCCTCGTGGTTCCTTTCCATCTCCGCGCCTTCTGCGATGTGGTGGGAGGTGTCCCTGCTCTCGGCAGGAGGCCGGCGGGGCCCGTTCCAGTCCGGTTGCGGTACAGCGCCGGGAACGGAGCGAGGCACTGCCCTGCCCTCAGCCGCCTTTCCCGCGCCCTCAGCCGCCATGACGGCCGCGGGGCNAGGGGCGGGAGCGGCTCTGAGGGGAGCACTGTGGAGGGGCTGGGAGGGCCGCGGAAAAATCATCACAGTTCTATTGCAGCGGGCTTGGGGCCTTTTTTGAGGTATTTTGTTACATTTTGCGCTCTTTTTGGTTGCTAAAGGGAGCATCTTGCGCTCTCCCGTCAGAGCACTGAGGGGGGTCTGAGGGGCGGGAGCGGCTCTGAGGGGAGCACTGTGGAGGGGCTGGGAGGGCCGCGGAAAAATCATCACAGTTCTATTGCAGCGNGCATCTTGCGCTCTCGCGTCAAGGGGCCTCGTGCTGTGGGGAGTGACTTTGTTCACTGCCAAGTTGTGCCCTTATGGCCTTTATTTTATTACTCTTTTTTTATTACTTTTTAAAATTTACATAGATATAATTTAAATTTTTATATTGTATATAGCAATATATTTCCATGTTACATACAGTATATTGTAAATAATGCATTCTATTGTATACATTTTCTATTTTTGTATATTTATATCTATGTGTTATTACTAGGTTTTATTATTGTCATTTATTTGTTTTTATCGTTGAGATGGCATTACAGCTGGGTCTTTTTAAGTGGTGTAGCTGATTACAAGCCCTGATTGCAGGCAGAAAGATGCTTAAGAATTGCCCTGATTTCAGCTGTGTTAGAAATAATTTTCTTCTTTATAAAATCTAAAAAGAGTAAAACTCCGTCTTAATTTCATGCAGCAGTAGGAGAGTATCTTTGATTGTTACTGTAATTATTTGTCACTGTTACATCCACATGGTTATTTTGTTTAAAGATGAAAGGTGTTTACTGATGTTGAGCAAGACACCTTGTCCCTCACAGGTGGTTTCTACCTGTACAGTTGTTAAATTGCAGTGATAATTAATATGTTTGATGACTGTGCTGGAATTAAGTAATAGAAAAGTAATTAATATGTGTAATAGCCACAGAAGTATTAAATTACATGGTGGTAATTGTCTGTGTTTAATTCCTGTACAAGTATTAAATGTTACTGTGATAATTAATAAGTTTGAAACTCGTTCAGGTATTGAATTACCAGAGATAACTAATAACAGACGTGAGGAGAGGGAGCAACTGTCACCTGCCACTGTGCCCAAACAGTTCTCCTTTTCTTTAGCTAGCTGGAAAACCTGCAGCCTGAGATTAAGGAACTTGCCCAGCGCCTTCGCTATGAAGTTTCAGTGCGTGGAAAGCAGCTGGGCTGGTCTGAAAAGGTGGCCAGGTATGAGGGGGATTGTCCACACCTCCTGAACCCATTCCAGAATGAGGTGTGGCAGGAAGGAAAACGCTCTTTGACAGCGAGATTCTGCCGTTGCCCACAGCTTAGATTTTCTTTCTCCGCCTATGATTCATTTATTTATCCTATTGCCTTGTGGGCGTTAACCCATTTCAAAGCTCTGAGCTTTTGTTTTCCTCTCCGAAAAGGTTCCACTTCGCCAAGAACATGCGGAGGATTGTCACGGAGCTGTACATCCGGGACAACTGCCACCCCTTGAAGGCCACCGTGCTGCTGTGGGTGCAGGTCCCCATGTGGGTCTGCGTGTCCCTGGCTCTGCGCAACTGCAGCGTCGGCGCCCTGGGCCCAGCAGGTGCTGCATCCTCTCCCCCTGTCACCTGCTGGTCACTTAGTGCTGTCACAGACACCTGCTCACTTAGAGAGTGCAATGGCCTGAGCTTGGTGTCCAGGCCGGTATAAAAACAGTCAGCTGCTAAGGTTTTAAACCTAATATAGTTTGGACTTTAATTCATTAATAGAAATAATTGGTGATTAATGTAATTTGAAAAGGGGTTTTAAACTTAATGTAGTCTGATAATCCTGTTTAGGAAGTGATGTTACCCATGCCACAGCACACTCACTATTAATTGGTATTTTTTTCCTTTCATGTGAAATGCTGTACATGAGGTGAATGTGTGAGGGTCTTTTACATTAAAAAAAAACTTATATACTGATTTTTTAAACAACAGTTTATAGTTTATTTTTTAAGCAAAAATGTAGCCAGTTATACAGTTACTAAGAAAAATTTTTTTTTCAAAACCAGGAAATAAACATTATAGGTTACTGCATTCTTATTTTCCTCATTGACTTGTAAAATATTTGAGATTAAAGTATTTTTTATCACAGATTTACCTGTCCTTGGCTGTCATGAGCTAAGCTGGGTCTCAGCTTGTATCTCTCACTTTTCTTACTTACATTGTTAGCAGAGTGTTAAGCCAAGGATTTCTGCTTTAATCGTGCTTACCATATGGATAAAATAGACCTAGAAACTCAAGTTCTGGCTCACTTGAGACAGCAAATTATACTGAATTCTGTATTTTCTTCAAATTTTTCCTATAGTACAAGAGCAGTTTTCCTCAGGAGGAGCACTGTGGTTTACAGACCTGACGGCACCTGATTCCACGTGGATTTTGCCAGTTTTCCTGGGGCTGGTGAATTTGCTGGTGGTGGAGGTACGTTGGTGGAGTAAACCGGCAGTGATGACTGCGGAGGGCAAACACAACAGTGGCTGCAGATTATCACTGCTTCAGATGCACTGGGCAGAAGTGAAACACAAGTCTGTTTGCTCTGTGTGTTTTAATGTGCAGGTATCTTTGCTCAGAGACCTCCAGGTCAGATGTGACATGTCTCGGATATGCATGAGCTTCAGTAATATTTAGTCATGACTACAGTTTCTTCTAGAATGCTGTTCTGTTGCGATTTCTGGGTGTTAATCCGCAGTATGGCCGTTGCAGGAAGAGCTTGTTTGTAACTGTGAGTTTCTCCTCTTTCAGATCTTTGCTTCCCAAAGGAAAATGCCAGTTTCCCGGTTCCAGAAGCTTGTTACACACTTTTTCCGTGCGGTGTCTGTGGTGATGATCCCTATTGCTGCCACAGTGCCCTCCGTGAGTACCAAGGTGACCTTTGGGACATCACCTGTGGCTGCTCTGTTCTGGAGCTTAAAGGACAGCCAAAGGCCTCAGGTGTTTCCTATTTCTACTGCTGTGTGCTTAAAAGAAGTCAGATGTTCTGTCTATGTCTATGTTTAAATCTTGTTGCCTTTGAAATATTATTGTTCAAGGAGGAAGACTTTGCAAACTTGAAAGGAGTTAATGCCCTTCATGTAGTCTGAAAAAGGAGAGGAAGGTTGTTTGTAAAGACACATAGACAAATGTTTGTTAACAGGAAACCAGTGTAGTTCTTAAATTAGGAAATTCTCTTTCTTCAAACACTTCTCATTTTTATCAGGTTTTCTACTGCACAGTATTCTTAGCATAAACAAAGTGTCTGGTTGTTTGGCTCAATCATAGTTTCAAATACAGGAGTTGAAGCAAGCTTAATATGAATTAATTTAAGAACTGTCAAGCCTCAGTGTAGATGGTACTTTTCCTCAGAAGAGTTCAGAGACAGACAGTTACATGTCACATGGAAGCCATTGTTGCAGATGAGAGGAGGAGTGTTTTAGGTGAGTTATTTTCATCAATCCCTGGGAATAACTCACAGCTGTGGTTCGGGAGGAGGTGCCTGGGGCTGGTGTTTTCCTTGCCTACAGGGAGCTGACCTGTGCTTGTCTCGTTGCAGTCCATGGCGCTGTACTGGCTGTCCTCGAGCCTGGTGGGACTGTGCCACAACCTCCTGCTGCGCTCTCCCGCCTTCCGCCGCCTCTGCTGCATCCCAAGGACCAAATCCGACTCGGATACTCCTTACAGGGACATCATGGCTGCCTTGGCCACCAGATACAGCTTTAGGAAGCAGCACCACTGAGCTCCAGGAGGAGCTGTCTCAGGAATGAAGTAGTGCTGTTTTAGTGAGATGTACTTATTTGCTGTATATTTATTTTGCAAATAAAACACTGGCTGGCCATACAGAAGGATTGGTCAGCAAAACTGTGTCTTTACTGGGAAGCTTTGTTTCAAGGGTGGTCGTTTTGCAGTTGCAATAGTCCAGAAATCCAGGTTTGTCTCCTGAATTATCGTAAGAAACTGGGCAGGTGAGTGTTGAATAAAACTACTCATATACAATGCCTGTTTTTTACTCTAAATCCTGAAGGTGAAGAGGTTTGGGGTTTTTTTTTGTTAAAATGATCAGGAATTCATTACTTACTTTACCTTTTTAAAAGATTCTACTACTGTGATGTAA
This sequence comes from Toxostoma redivivum, assembly GCA_013397375.1. Taxonomy (NCBI): domain Eukaryota; kingdom Metazoa; phylum Chordata; class Aves; order Passeriformes; family Mimidae; genus Toxostoma; species Toxostoma redivivum. The sequence goes on from VXBI01001686.1 coordinate 367,939, forward strand.
ACCAACAGAAATTCAGAAGCAGAATTTTTAATGCAGACTTGGAAGTATTTATTTGAGTTGTTGTGATAATCTAGTGGAACTTTACAGACAGGGCTGAGATACAATTTCTAACTAAAATCAGCAGTTTAGAAGAAAAAGTGTTACTGTACTAGTAACACTGCACTTTACCTGTGGGGATGTTTCACTGATGTCTTTCACTGTTTTCACTGTTAGGAGTATCAGAACAGCAGTGATAGTGTTCTATCTGGATGCTGCCAGGGTATTCTTATACCAAAAAAACTCCCCAAAACAGGTGTGAAACCGAAGGTAAAGCAGCCAAAAGCATCTCATCTAATGGTGTCTAACAATTCAAAATCCACAGGTAAGGAGATCAGAAGGTATGTGATAAAGTCTTTTCCAGGTCTGCATTGCAGGTAGGATAATGTTCTAGATTTTCAAAGGGTCTTACAGATTTCTCTGAATGAATACTGTCATTTTGCCTCATCTGAAGGTGTTGGAAAAAGACTCTGCAAAGGGGAGTGAATTTTTGTCTGGGAAGCTGGTGGTAGAGGGAGCTAGTGCTCCATGCAGTGCTGAGGGGAGTCACTTCTGCTTCCTCAGCAGTCTCACCTGAGAGGGGCTCAAGTCCCCAGCCTGGCAACAGGGCAGGCTGACCACAGCTGAGTCTTGTGTGTAGTAAAAAAATAACACGAGATTTCTTGGGAAGCATAAAGAGGGTGTGAAACTGGTCACTGATAAAAATGCTTCACAGCTCTGCCAGGACCCCATATGTTCAGTGCAGGAAGCTGGCTTTGTTAGATTTCTAGTTCTCCATTTATGTTTATTTTGCACCCTTTTTACCTTATAAAATTACATCCAATACCTGCCAGTGCGAATTGAAAGAGAATAAGTTTCCTCCAGTGAGTGTACTTGGTTTTTAGGTCTGGAAGAGAGTTGTTGGAACACTCATGTACTTAGGAGGGAGCCTAAGCTTAAGGAGCTGAAGTCAGGCAAGTACAAGTTCACTGAATGGGTTCTGTTGTGGCAGAGCTCAAAAGTGATGAAATATCCTGCTGGTCAATACGTTCCGTTCTCTGTCTTGAAGATGCAGTGTGAACTTCAGGGCTGTGTTGCTTGTTATCTTTGGTGGCTGTACCCTGGAAATAGTCCTGGTTTACCCAAAAGCTTACCTCTGTTCTCAGCCACAGTAATGACTGTTCAAATACATTGTCTGGCCTAAAATCCTTGTCTCAGTGTTTCTGGGAAAGAGGGTCAGAGCATTACTGTTTGCCTTTTTTATGGTAATGTAATTATTTTGTTGTCAGTCCGTGTTGATGAGACCAAGATGGAGCAAAGATACATATAATGATATGTGTCAGGTCAAATGAGTCTTTCTTGACTGTGGATGGGCTGAGGGAGGTTTCTGGAGAAGAAATCAGAAAAAACCTGTTGCTGTGTTCTCTGAGAAACCTGACTGAAGTGTCTTAAAAAAGCCTGTACAATATTCTTTGTGAATGACACTTTAAGTAGTGTGATCTATAGCTGTGTTTGGCTTAACTGTGTCTCCGCCTCTCCTGCTTGCTACCTGTTCTGGCTTTGCTGAAAACAAAGTAATTGTAAGTAAATGAGCAAAACCCAGTAATGATAAAAGAATTGTTGTTTTAGAAAGAGGGACAGCTTCCTTCCTAGCTTGCCTCTGATTATTAGCCTGAAATACTGTAGGTGAGGTAAGATGGCCCCTGTCCCATTCAGGAATGAGATGTCAGTATGATCCAACACCTTTTACAGGGTGCTGGAGGGGATGCTGCTGTCTGCCAGAGAATTTGACACCTTGCCAGTCCACCTGGTTGTTCTTTGGGGTAGTTTTAGTGGGGAATCCAAACTCTTCATCCAAAGCTCAGTTACTAGGATGGATTCCTTGAAGCGCAAGAATTTTTTTTCCCGGACTAAGTGTCATTTTTGGCACGGTTCCGTGGTTTCTGGAAGGGAGGAAAAGTGTGGAAGTGCTGTTGAGTGTGCTGCTGTACACACGGGGGTGCTGCAGCTCCTGTCAGCCACAGGGGCTGCCAGGTTCTGAAATCCAGGACAGGCAGGCAAGCGTTGGACTGAAACATTTTTTCTCCTCTGTCTTTCATCTGGATGCTGTTTCAGAGCTTAATCAGGCTGTCCTTTACAGAGTACACTTCTTTTCCACCTCGCTGCCGTGCCCCTTTGAAGTAACCCAGTGTTCAACACTGCTGAGCTTGAAAATAATGCCAAGAACTCGCTTGCTGCTCCCTCTTGGTGGCTGAGGATGCCGAAGGGAAGCGGGCAGGTGTCGGAACAATCCCCGGTTGTCTTTGCAAAGCCCTCTCTTTGTGCAGCCATGTGGCCAGCTGGCAGCAGGACTGCTTTTTTCACTTGATATTATTAACCTACCTGTATTTAATTAATCTGACTGATTTCTAATGGTAAGGTATTCTTCATTCCTTTGATGCTCAGAATAGTGCTAAAAGCAACAGCAGCGGCTGCTTTCCTGAGTGAGGTGTTTTGCTCTATTTTCTGAGTTTCAAGGATCACAAAAAATTCAGAATAAGGGATTGGTGCTTTAGATCAATGGCACCTCGATGATTTTGATCCATTTTTGCTGCACACAACTGGTATTAGAGACTTTGGGTTTGAATGTTTAAAGAAGCCTGTGTAAATTAGGTTCATCATTAAGGTGAGTGCACACATCCATATGTTCCTTTATTTAAGGTATTGAGCTTTGTGGATTCATTTGCCAAGCTACCTATTCATAATTTGATTGCCTTAATCTTGCAATTAGAGTAATGGCAAATACCATTTTTTAGTCTATTTTACTTAATATAATTCCCTACTTTTGTTTGAAAGAGGAAAAGAAGAGACCACTACTGCCTTATTTATAGGGACTGGGCTTCTGGAAGAAATCTTGGGGCTCCCAGAATCCATGGTTTTCAAATTCCTCATGAAAATAAGGGATATTGTGGTGTATGCTCTGAGGCTTAATATTACCTGGCCTTTTCAGGCCTGGAGAGAGGTAGGGAAAGCATTTCCCTGCTCCGAGTACCCTGCCTTCCTGCAGGGAAATCACGCTCCTGTGTTCACACTTGGGCAGTAGAAAGATGGTTTTGGTACTTGCTGCTGAGAGCAGCTCAGAATTTGGGATGCTGTCACAAGCATTGATTTTGGCTTTATGAGTCCAAGGCTCAAATGTGTGAAATTGAGGGGACAGAGAGGTTGAAAAGCCACTTGGAATGTCAATGGCTACCACACAGTCTGTAAGGGAAGAATGTTAATTGGAAACAAATGCCAGCCTTCAGCATCATCCATTCCAGAGGAAAAAGGCCTTGTGGATTCAGGAGTTTGGGCCTGAGAATGTTTATCTTGGGTTTTCTGGGGAACTGTTGGTCAGTGGTGTACAGTTATTCCAGAGTGGGTAGAAGGCAAATCCATGGTGAACGATAGATCCTTGGAAGTGCAAGAGGGCAAGAAGGTCTTTGGATTGTAGTTAAAACGTCCTCTTGCAGCCAAGTAAAGCAAGCCAAGAAGTACTTTTCCACTCTTGTGCTTTAAGATGACCTGAAATATGCCATGAATCTTCAGGCAGAGACATGGTAAGTTTTGTAATACTTAAAGTTGAGCAGGGGAGATCATCATCTGCTTGGCTTTAGTCCTCCTTGCTATTTGAGGGCTGTGATGGATTCCACTTTGTCCTTGTGTGTGTTTTTCACTTTAGGAATGTGTCTAGGAAAATGGTGAACTGTGAACTTTTTCTGACAGGATAACATTTAAAATACAGATTTCCTGGAGGTTTTCAAAGGCTGGATTTGATTTGAGAGGTCTAGTGGAGGTACCAGAACACTCAAGTGCAATGATTTTCTTTCAGCACCTGAGTTTGAACAGAAAACTGACCTCTGTCCTGCTGACAGAGGTTTATCAAGCATACCTTAGTGGGAGCTGCTGCAGGCAGAGAACACGTTCTTCTGGATGAATTCCTGACCTTGAGCCCTTTCTGTCTAGAAAATAAATGATAAAATCTTCTACTGAGGGAAATGAGTTGCTTAGAAATGTATGTAATAAAATATAAATAGTGGCAGTACTCTCTAGGCACGTTATTTCTGCTTTGAGGAAGAGTTGGAGATCGAAAATTGGCAGACAGCAACTTTTTGGAGGTTTCATATCAATGTAGCCTAAACCTTGTGGGTACAACTAAAGGGATTTTAGTTTCGAACTCAAGTTCTTTGTGGATTTTTTTAAGTCCAGCTGGCCACATAATGAAACAAGATATTTTTTTTAAGGGTCTGTAAAGAGGTACTTGATACTCACTCAGCTGTTTGGAAATATTTCTGTTTCTTATTTTTAGGAATTTCTTTAATGCGTTGCCAGAGTTACAGTTGAGCAGTAGGTCCTTATTAACTTTTGTAAGTGGAGAAGGTGCAGCTTTGTCAGAAGGGAAATGCGGAGGGACTGGAAGTGGGTCCACTGGTTCCCAAGTGGGGCCATTTGCCAAGAGTCCCTGATTTTCCTCTGTAATTGCTGTGCAGTTCATGGTTTTTATTTCATTACTGCCTAAGAGCTTGCTCCAGAGTGCAACTAATAATTCTGTTGTATTTTACAAAGTAAACAAGCTCAGATTAATTTGCTAATAAAAGCTTTGCTGGTCTTGCATTTTTCCACTTTAAATGCTCTTGCTGGAAGGCCGAGAGATAAGCTTTGTTTGGAGATATTTCGAGTCATGATTTCAGCAATAAGTCCCCAGAGACTGACCGTGCACATGACAGCAATTTTTAACAACATATATGGTGACCTTTTACCCTTCACATTCAGATTATTTAGGGTGACCTAATTGTAGAAGTTGAGAGAAAGTAGGAGCAGTGATGCTTTAAACTGCTTTAATGCTGCATACCTGTACGCTGACAGCTGCTGCTGCAGGTTACTCCTGTTTCCAGTGCTACGTTTTAGTTATTTCCCAGTGTTTCCCACTGCTGCAGCCTGCTGATGTTGACATGAACCTGTCAAAGTGGAGCAGAGTGTAGCTGGCAGACGGCGAGAGCTTGGAGCTTTGGTGTGTGTGCTTTTCCAGGGCTGCCAGCTGCCCAAGGATGGCATCCAAAATAAGAATAGTCTGGCTCGGGCATGAATCTAGATCATGTCACTTGCTGTCACAAGCTGTTTGCTCCTGTGGCAGTGCAAAATGTGGATTGAAGATGTTGGTGGAAAATCAGACTGAAATCTGGGAGGTGCTGAATTGCAGAAGTGAGGCCTTGACTACTAAGCAGGTTCTAAAGATAGGAAATACTGAATATAGGGAAAAGTAACTCCATTATTCTGGCCAAATGAAATCTGTTGGGTGCTTTAGCCTTCTATAATATTTCTCCCCCAGGTTCTGTGAGGTGAGAGGATGTTCTAACCCTGTTAAATAATGCAAAACACAGATTGTGGTTCAGGGCTGAGCTGAGGAGCTGTTGTGTTCCTGAGCTGTCAGCATCTGTGGATTTGGGTTGCTTTCTGTCTCTCCTCCTTGTTCTTTGGATGAGCATCACTGGGACTTGTCGTGGGCCAAAATTTTTCCAAGTTTTGGCCAAGTGTGTTGATCTTTATGTTTCGTTTGAGTGAATCCATCTAAATTCATCCTTTCAGAGATTCTCTGAAGTCTCTCAGTCTGCTGCTGCCAGCAGGAATTCTGTGACTAATCTCAGTGGAATAAAGATTTCATTCTTTTCTCCATTTTCTTCCTCCTGCAAGTAGAATGATACAAAGATTGTTTCTTTTTTTATCCCTTTGCTTATGCCAGGATTTGGACACATACTCGGACAAGGAACACATCTCCTTCTTTATCTGTAAAATGACTGCCAAAAATACTGAAATGATTTAGCAACAAACACTTGTTTCTCTCCATAATGTACTGGTTATTGCTAACCCTTCTAGCATGCGTGGTAGGATCCTTTCGGACTGTTGCCATCTAAATATTTCTGGTTTATGGAAGGAAGCTGAGCAAATAAACTGCTCCTCATCATAGGTCTCTCCAAGTTTAGAACATCCTTCATATTGCAAAAGAAAAGCTCAGAGAGGTCAACTGTGTGAGCTCTGTCTAAAGTTTATCGCTGATTAAACCCCGCAGCTAATTTTATGTAGACATTTTGCTGGTTTTTGGGAACAAGCCTAATTGCTATTCCAAGCTTGCAACCTCTGTTGCCTTTTATTACTAAAATTTGATGTTGGAATGCTGAGTATCTTTGTAAACCCAAGGCTATACCACCCCAAAGGCTTGATTCTCATGCCATAAGAGCTTTGCGTAGGGAAGTATAAACAAAACTGATTAAGCAATTTTGAAATGCAGGTTTTATTTACGGGTTTGGTGCTCCTTCACACCCTGAGGAGAGCCAGAAGGCAGATTTTTTTATTGCATGTCATAGGAGTTCACTGAACCCTGGAAACAGTGGGACCTGACTCCTAAGAGCTGTTTTCTTGAGAGGAGAAGACATTTTTGCTCTAAGGAATTTATTCAGGGAACCTCACTAGTGTTATATGTGACATGAATTCACTACCTGAGACATGTAATGCTCACCCTGGATCAGTGCATCTGGATGACTGCAAGGTTCTTTAATAAGCAGGTACAGGTTGGTTTTTATAGAATTATACTTTTTTTTTATTTCAAGACTACAGGTATGTCTGTATCCAGGCACAAAGAGGATGTGTGACCTAAGGATGTACATTTATTTGCCAAAACTTGCTAAAATCTTGTTTTGCAGAGCTGAGTACTTAAATTGCAGAATTGAAGGTGTCAGAGGAGTTTTCTTCGTGCCTGTGTGTCTGTCACAGTACACTGTTAAATGGTCACAGACAGTTCCTTTCCTGGCAGCTGTGCCTCAGTGCACGGGGTAATGGATGTTCAGAGGGTTATGGACTGCATGAGCTCTTGATTATGCTGTATTACCCTTGGTTAGGGTTCTAGGATGGCTTTCCTGATGCTCTCTGCCTTCCTTGAGGAGCAATAGGTTGTTTAGCAGCAATCTGGCCTTCAGGTATTACATTCTTGCCTTAAAGTGCTCCCATCAGCTTTAGCTTCATCTCGTAGGAGGAATCAGTGTGGTGTAGTTTTACTGTCTGCGTGCTGGCAGCTGCTCACCATGAGCTTATTGGGCTCATTTAGACCCAAACAGGAAACACTAACTTGCCATTTGGAGTTTTCTTCGTGCTGCTCATACAAAAGTCCAGTGCATTCTCGGCTAAATGTTTCATTTGCTGTGGGAATTTGCTTTGGCTAATGCAGTTTTTAAGACCTGTTGGTTCATTCAGAGGTCGAGGAACATTTATGTAAGAGAGTCCTCAATAACATTGCTTTAACTTGGCAAGTTGAAAAAGCACAGCACCAATTTTTCCTCTTCTTTGGAGTATTAAACTTTTGCATGGATCCTCTTGATTTCCAAACAGTAAAATTGCTTTAAGAGTCTGGATACAGCATCATGTAGAGAGAGGCAGTGTGGGTTAATTTCCATTGATGGCCCCATCTCCCTATTAATGAAGGTTATCCCAAACCCCAGCACATTAGGTTTTCAGGTAGGCAGAGGTAAGATTTGGCTAAGCTTCCATACTCCACCTTTCTGCTACTGGGATTTTTCATGCAGCCAAACATGGTGGAGATGGCAGATGTGAGGGAAGGCTCCATGTTCTCTGTGTGTAGCTGCTTCTCTTCACTGAAAATTTCTCAGTATTTTGGTGTTTTCTATCTCACACTTGCTAGGAGAATAAATTCTCAAAAGGATTTATCTTCTCTCAAATCCATAAAAATCCCCCTCACTTTCTGGTCAATTCCACATTAAAAGCATCAGATTAGGAAACATTGTTACTGATTTCTTTCCCCTGAAAGGCAGACAGACTCCTGCCAGATGCAGCAAGGTGGGTTGGAGGTTGATCTTCCTGAGCTGCCTCATGTGAGTTCAAGCAATAGGAAAATCAAATGTCTCTCCAGAGAGTTTGTGTTTTGTTTTTTTTTTTTTTTTTACATTAAGTGCTCTTTCTCACCCTTTCATATGTGATTATTTGATTGCATGGGCACACAATTAATGTTGGGATTATGTAAAGCTGAAGGAGGAAGAAAATCTGGGACACTGCTGAGACGCAGGGGGAGATCCCTGGCTCACTCCCATGATTTCAGGTATCATAGAAACACTTGAAGGAAAGCTGCCCTTAATTTTATTTGCCTCCTCTTTGCTATTTCCTTTGGGACAGAATGATATTGATTGTTTTATCATCCCATTTTATTGACAGATCCCGTGCTCTGCAAATGTGAACCCTGGTTTAAAAACAAAAGTGTGTTTTATTGTGGAATCATGGAGTTAGGTCAAAGCTGTCTTGTTAGGAGAGGTTTCCTTAATCATGCTGGGATATTATTCCATAGAGGGATAGCTGACATGGCAAGAACCTGGGTGAACTGCTTCGTGCCAGTGTGTGGGCTCTCCTCCTGGAGAGAACACCTGGATACTGAGGCAAATGACACAAGGAGGGGAATTGGAATAACAAAAATTGAAAAAAAAAAATTAGTGAGATGCCTGCACTTAAGAGAGTAATCCTGGAGTAATGTTTGAAATGACTGTGTGGTCATCTCTGTCACTCCACTGCTTCTTTCTCAGAATTAGTACTTTTTACTCTTACAGGATTTTTAGGATTAAGAGAAACGAGGATCCACTTACTGGTTACCTCAGTAACATTAGAGCATTCCCACTGCTCCAGACTGAGAAGCAATGATGAATGTTTGATACTGGCCAGAAAATAACCAGTTTTGTCCCTTATCCCAGGGAAGTTACCTGCTCAAACTGCTGCGTTTTGCAGGATTTTTTTTGGGGGGGGGAGTGGGTGGGGAAAGACAGCAGATGTGATATTTTCATACGAGAGAAACCCCAGGTGATAAGAAAAAGTTGTTTTTTAAAGTTCTGAAAAAATCTATTTTGACCTTGAAATGTGTTTGGCCTGTTTTTCTCTTACTGCAGTACTTGTAATTGTACCTGTGGTGAATTCATCTCTCTGTTAGCTACGTCTGAGTGCTCAGGAAAATGGATCCCTTAGCTGGGTGAGCATCCCAGCATTGTTTTTGTGCAAAGACATGTCACTCTTTTTAATAGCACATCCTGGGAGGGTGGCTAAAGCTTCTCACTGCTGAGAGGGACATGGCTGGGTTATAAATGAAGTTTGCAAACACTGGCATCGTAAGTATATTCTAGTGCCTAAACACACACATGTGCACACACACTTCTGTCTCTGTCTTTTACATGTGTGAGCCTTAGGAAAATCTGCAGTTTTGCTGCTGATCTAGTAGATGATTTTCTTCTGTAACAGGAAAAAAATTGTGATTTTTAACTGTATTCTTGTGGAAACTCACGTCTATCCAGAACCACAAGGAAAAAGTGCTGTTGGAAAGAAAGGTAAATTGCAGCTTTAAAATACTTCATGAATTTTTCCTTTTTTTCATTCTAAAATTTTGATTATTTTGACAGTTGCTCTCAATCCTTTTCTAAGTGCTTTTTGGTAATGACTTTGAAGTGCTTTCTCAGATTTATTTTCAAGACTCTTGTCTTGTAAGCAACACTTGATCCAAGTATTTTGCTGCCTAGAAAAAAACAAATGCAGATTTTCAATAAGCATTCCTGAATTTTTTTCAGAATTTCCATACTGCTGGTGTATTGGAAAAACTGCAGTTCTTAGGGTCCTTTTTTATTTTAGACCCTAATGTAAAGCTAGAATAAAAAACTTGATTACTAGCTTAGACTTTTACGTGCTTGACCTGCAAATTTGAGACACTTCTTTGCTGAAATTGAACTAAACCTAGGCAAAGTATTATGGTAAGTGATGGAAGGGAGGAAAGTACTTATTGGCTTAAAGGTTCTTCATTGGGTGGTGATCAGTTTGGCTTCCTAAAATTATTAATGAGGTAGAGAAATTATTCCTGAAGGAATCAGGGTGTCAGGTTTTCTGTCTGGTGAGAGAATTGGGCTTCTTAAAAAAGAAAAGCAACCTACATCTTTTTGGACTCGATGAAAGTTGCTGATGATCCTGGCTGATCATGTTAAGATGCTGCTGCTTCATTTCTCCACTGTTTGTATCCACTGGAAGTGGGCTGAGCTGGCAGAGTTGTGTCAGCAGGTAGAGCTCACGCTGCATTGCCAGATGTGCACATCTGTAGGACTCTGTCACACTTCCAGGAGTTTTCAAACTGAAACAAGCAGCTTTCCAAATATTTTGTGGCACCTCAGTATTTTCTGTTTTTCTATCAGTATTTTCTGTTTTTTTCTCAGAAACATTATTTTTTTTCTCCCAAGGCTGATAGTCTGAAATGCCTTTTTCTGTCTCATAGACTCCTCTGAGCCAGCTGCAAGTAATTTGCCTTTTCTTTCCTTCTGCAGCACAGTTTAGGGAGGTTTGTTTTAAGAAAATCCCTCCAAGGTCTATGTCCACCTATTCCCCCAGCACTGACAAGGACACTGCTAACCCACCTTTTAAGTGCCTCGTGCCATAAGTGAGCCAGGAATAGCAGTACTGGTACAGTGTGCAGTGGGATAAAAGGTTATTTGCAGTTATTTATCAAGAGCCATTTAAAAGATGAGATTTCCTTCCTGTGGCATCTGGGTTTGGTTCAGAACTAGTCTGGAATTAAAGATTATTATGCCCTAACCCACTCGGTGGGTTTAGGGGAAAGTAGTTTGATTTACCCTGGGCAGTGTACAGAGGAGCAACCAAATTCTCAAAAGGTTCAATAGCAAACTTTTATTTGCAAACTTGCAAAGGTAGAGGAAGGTACTAGGCAGATTTTAAAACAACATCCATACAAAGTAAGATGCTTCACAAGCTTTTACTTAGCAAACTTAAACTCAGCCAACTTTAACTTACTCAGACACAACAAGGCACTTACTAAGGTAGTGACTGGATTTTTTTTGTCTGGCTTACATAATTACTTTGAGGAGAAGAAAGAGGGAAAGAAAGAAAATAGATATATCGATCACCCCAGGATCCCGTGTGGTCTCAGCTGCTTCTAAATCCAGGGCAGTGGAGCATCTTACTCCATGTGTCACTTCCTTTCATCTGCTCTGGTCTCCTGGGGCCTCCCCCCAGGCACAGATGCACTTTCATGTTCATTGTGGGGCCCAGACAGTCGCATCCATTTTGTGGCTCTCAGCAGTCTGTGGGTGAGTCATGGACATTTTGGGACTCTAACCAGGCTAGGGTCAGTTCATGCCATTTTGGGTAAGGACACAGGTCAGTTCCCACCATTTTGGGGCTCAGCAGTCTGTGGCTCAGTTGTGACCATTTTGGTGCAGGTCACAAATTACTCTGCTTTTGTGGGGCCAGCCATGCAGTCAGCCTCTGCTGTTTTGTTGTGGATAAGAGGCTGACACTGGCTCAAAGGTGCATGGGAAGGAGCCTCTGCCTTAAATACAGAGAGCTCAGCCTGTTCCCCCCTGCCCCACTTCCCCCCTGGTTTTTTTGAGCCAGTCAGCCATTCCTCTGGTTGCCCACACACCTCCATAGCTCTAAGCAGGACCTGAGTGATGGGGCCTTTTTCTTCTGTGATGCTGATCCTAACCTAGCAGACAGAGAGAGGCAAAAAAGGAAAGAGGATTGTCCTGCAGTGGACAAGTGCTATTCCTGTAATCAAAAATGTAAGTCCAGTTAATACAGATACTCTGCTCAGCTTCTGCTCAAGATTGCAGCTTTGACCATAAGTCAGTTCTTTGTCCAGAACTCTAGTACTCCATAAAAATCTTCTCATCACTTCTTGGCGTAATCCTGTCTGTGAAGCCAGTGTTAATTTTATGACCTGCCCTTGAAGGTTGGGGTAACTCAGGCTGGTAATAGATCCATTGAGGTGGATTAGAGTAAAATGATTGGTGTTTATAAAGAAATAGAAATAGGTTGGGTTTATTATAGAACAATTTGGTTGCAATGGTAAGCTGGTATGTAGCCATTTTGGTTATTACCTGTAGAAATATAAGCAAATAAAAACATAAAAATATAACCCAATAAAATATATAGTGAAGAGAAAGAAAGGATAATAGTAGAAAGATATCCCCACAAGTGGATCTAGCAATGACGCTTCATTGTTGTAATTCAAATGTGTGTTGGTCAATGTCATGGTCTCGGTCTTGAATCCTTCAGGGGAAGCAGAAGCCCCTGAAACATAATATTTGAGTAGTCTGTGTTTGCTGCCAAGTTTTGAAGAAAATCAAACTGCTGAATTGGTGCAGGGTCCTGGATAGTCACAGAAATTTATCAATTGTTAGTTGTGTACTAGTTTCTAGATGACATGAGTCTCCTCTTCAGGAACAGGTGTGTATAATATTTGTGAAAGAAAAGATGCACCAGAAAACTCCAGTTCTTGCCAAAGCAGAATTTTCAGTTATCTGAAACCCTACCCAGTTATCCCAACTATAACCTGGATTTCTCTAAGCTCACTCTGAGCTGACACCAGGCTCATTCCATGAGGCCTCAGTGCTGTCTGCTCTGTATCTGTGGAAGCAGCACTGTGATTTGTAGCCTTTCTTTGGACATATTTTGGTGCATCCAAGAACAACTTCCTGCCTGAGTCGCTCTAGACAAGTAGAGAAATCAGTAGATATTCTGACAGTTTGCAGAATGGAAATAAACTGTGTTTGTTCAGGTGGGAAAGGGGTGGGCTCGAAGATGCAGCAGAAGGAGGAGAAAGCCGTGGAGAGGCTGTCTCAGGTGGGAGGGAGCGAGGAGATAGGCAGGGAGCCAGGCAAGAGGTGAGCAGGAACAGAAAACCTCTGGAGGGCACGTGCTGACACATGCTCTTGTTTTATACATGTCACCTGGCTGTGAATGTTGCAGTCAAAAATAGTCTCTTACAGTCAGGTCAGTAAATAAATTTGAAATTGCGGGTTTTATTTCTCAACAAGTCACGCTCCATGTATTTCCATGTATTGAGGACATAAACATTTTTTTCTGATTATCATGAAGCTGTTTCTCTACCATCTCTAATTCAGAGCGGTTTCCATGCCATTCCAAGCAGTTTTCTAACCTCTGCTGGAACATTTAGCAAATGTATTCTACATCAGTGCTTGAGTCAACCAGACAAGATCTTTACATCCTTCTCCAGCTCTGAGTTTTTGCCACCTTCCAGAAAGAACACAGCAACTGAATCTTGTCATGATGAGGCAGAACTATCCCAGCCAAAGTTTTACGTCTTTGTCTGGCTGGTGCCTCTGCAGTAACAATTATTTAAAGCACTGTGAAGTGCTGTAATTCAGATGTCTCTGTAAATAAGTATCTTGGGGGGAAGGCTATGGCAGCTAATGGAGAATAAGAAACTTGGAAAGGACCTTTCAGTCAGTATATTTCTTTGACTTCAGCAGGACAAAGAACCTGCCCAAGAGCTAGATTTGCGGATTTTAAGAAGGAGGGGAGATAATAAAAGTGGGAAATGAGGACTAGTTTGGTACACATTGAAAGGGGAGAAAATGAGAAAATTTCTTTATATGTGTTAGGATGTCAAGCTTAATCATTTGCATGTCTTAAAATGGTTCATAATACAGTTCAAAACTTAAAATTAGAAGTAATCCAGCAATGTTTGTCTTGTAGGCCCATAGCTGGTGTAAGCCTGTAGTCAAGTGAGGATTTCAGGGGAAAGATTTTGTTTATATATTTATTATTACTATCTTTTTTAATAGCAGTGCATTTCTGTAGAAAATAATCTAATTCTTAATATCATAGGCTGGTTTATGTTGGAAGGGGCCCTAGAGATGATTGAGTACCAATGTGTGTGCCCGGGGTGACAAGTAAATGCCAGATGTCATTGAAGAGTCAGGAATTTCCCCTTGCTATGGAGAGTTATGATGTAGCAGAGAGAGAAGACTTGGCTTCAAAACCACAGGTGTCATCAAGTGCAGTTCTTTACTGGATCTGCCAGAACTCAGGATCTGGAATAACCTGGAAAGTGGATGAGAGACAGAATTCTTCTTTCCACCCTGGGGACCTGGCTTGATTGCTGGAGCTGCCTCCTCACTCTCTAGCCAAAGATAGCAGATGATTTTTAATGGCCACACCTCTTTAGGATTGTTATTTTTTGTCTCCTTCAATAAAGGACAGAAGAAATGTTGTTCTGTTTCTGAAAAATACGATGAGTGTCGTAAGTGCTTCCAAAACTAACAACTCTTTAGAAAAATAGCCATGGTCTGGGGAGTAGCAGACTCAAGTTCTTTGTTAATGTAATGTTTGCCTAACAGGGCCATTATTAATTTAATTAGTATTTATTGTGCTGACCCAGTTATAAAATGTGTACCATCTTCTTCTGGTTTTTTGCAAGTTCCAAGGAAATGTAAGCAGTAAGATCTATCATGGAATCACAGAATGGTTGGGTTGGAAGGGACCTTGAAGGATCATCTCATTCCATCCCCCTGCCATGGGTGCAGATGCCAAACCTTCCACTAGACCAAGTTGCTCCAAGCCCTGTTGAACACTTCCAGGGAAAGTGTTTCTGCAGCTTAGGTTATTGCATAACCAAAAGTTTGAGTTTAGATGTGTTGAATTTACAGATTTACTGTATCAACTTGCAGCACAGAGTTTTCTGGAGTGCTTTCCAGCATTTGCTATGGAATTGTACTGGCATTCCTAATCTTTGAGAGAGCCTGAATTCAGAGTAGTACACAGAGTATTAATGAAAGCATTCTTGATTCTTGAAATATGTTTTGTGTGAGTGAGTTTCTGCTTTAGAATGTGGTTAGAGGCTCCTTGGTGTCCTTGCAAGAGCAGCCTCCAAGCCAGCCAACTGGCTGATTTAGAGCCTACAGAGTTACTGCTGCCCCCAAACTCCAGCCAGCATCAGGAAACCACAAGAATCAAACAAACAATAGGATTTGTTTGGTAAAAAAGATTTTTTCCCAACCCTGCAAGATGTCATTTGTTGTGCATCAGGGATTTATGGGTAGGGAGGAGAATTCCACTTCTATGAGCCCAGTCTCAAGGGAGTGTATGAGCATGTCTTTGGTCCTGTGAAGAACTTCTGAACTGCTTCAGGGAAGGGACTCACAGCTTAGGGACCAGTCAGCACAGCTCCCAGAAGTGCTGAGGAAGTTCAGTGCAGCTCTAGTGTGACGTGACTTCATCTCTTCAGCTCCTGAAATTAATTTGGCTTGTCCTGTACTCATCCAGCACAGTGTTAAAAGCTAGCCTTTCCCAGCACTGTATACATGATGCCTTTCCCTGCATACATTTCACAGCCTGCTGTGTAGACTGTGTGACCCAGAACAGCTTGGAGCTTTCTAAAACTTCCAGGATAGCCTGGAAAAGTTTTACATTACGTGACATTATTTGAATATTCCCCAAGCATCTTTCTCAAAGCATTTTTTTCAGATAAAATAGCAGTAAGCAGATACTTACTTTGTGCAAAGGAAGAGAAAATAGTTTTCCCAGAAGCAAATGTAGCTTGAAAACTCCTGTCCCGTTTTACATGGAATTAAAGGCAAACATTACTGGGACAAAATCGAACCAGAGTCTTGATGAACTCTTGGTAGTTTTATTACCACTCAAAACCCACATATAGGAAGTTCTCATTGGAACTGCACAGCCAAGGAAGATTTAAACAGCTGAAAGTTTTACTGTTTGGCTTCAGTTTTATCCTTTTAAAACATGGAATTGCTCCTTTCAGTTGTCTAAAATGAACATGAAGAAAATAGGTGACAATTTGCAATAATAGCAGTGAGATGATTCTTGACAGAATCAACCTTACCAGAGCCTCTCCCATCTTGAAAGATGCAATTGAAATCTTTAGTGCATTTCTCTTTTGGAAACCAGAACTGCAGTTGCTTTCTGTGATATTGACTGCAGGTGAGCAGTCATGGGATTCTGATGTAGGGGATTTTCATTTCTACTTGGGTCACTCTTCCCTTACAGTCTTTGTGTAAATAATTAAACTGATAACTGTTTCACTGCCCTATCAGGCATTTAGCAGAGACTTGATGCTGCTAAATGGTGCAAAATCTGAAGATCTTGCAACCTTAAATACTTCAAAACAATGGTAAAGCACTGGAAAGAAAACTTGCAGAGTTGTAGAGGAAAAGTCATTGGCAAGACATGCTCTTTGCCTTAAAAAAAGCTTGAATATTTAGAGGTACCAGTAAAATCTTTAGAAAATTAAAAGAAAGAAATAAGAGATTGGCCTAGGAGTTTGGTGTGGAACCAGCACCTCTTGGCTGTGTACAAATTCTTTCAAAGAAACATTTGGAAAAGTTCTTTGCAGCATTTTTATTGTGTTTTTCTTCATCAGTTTTGTTGCCAAAATGATTTAATGTGGGCTGAATACTTGCTGTGTCTTATTCTCAAAGTTATTTGACACAAGCATCTCAGAAAAAGGCAACTTTTCTATGCTGGACAACTCAGGCTTGCTCTTTGGAGCAGAGGATGTAATGTACGATCATCCAGATGGATTTGGGAAGGCCTTGGGCCAAGGCTGTGCATCCTGGGACTCAGGAATCTGTGTATGGCTTTGCCATAGCAATCAGAGACGGTTGTTCCCTGGTTTGCAGTTGTGATTCGTGAGGGTGGCAAGAGAGATCCTGACTCTGAGACATCCCAGGAGCCACAGATTGTAGTAAAACCACTGAAATGTCAGTGGTTCAAGTGGTCAGTGATTCATACGGCACCAAACCCAGGAATAACTGGGAATTCCTCTTGAGCAATGGTGTG
The DNA here is from genome assembly GCA_013397375.1 of Toxostoma redivivum. Taxonomy (NCBI): domain Eukaryota; kingdom Metazoa; phylum Chordata; class Aves; order Passeriformes; family Mimidae; genus Toxostoma; species Toxostoma redivivum. The sequence continues at coordinate 384,613 of VXBI01001686.1, forward strand.
TTTTCCTAAGAGTAGCAAGGTTGCATTAGTTGAGCAGATAACTGTCCATCTGGCCTCATATGCTACTTCTGGATACTTTAAAGCAAGGTGTTAATCTGCCTCTCCTCAATATCCTGTTAATTATCCCATACTATAGCTGTGTTGGGCTTGGAGCAGAGAGGATTTCTTCCTGATCCCAACTAGTGATCAGCTTATGCCTTGATGATATGGATTGATAGCTCCAATAATTCTTATATAAGCCAGCAGCAGTTTGAAATTTAATCCTTTTCATAATGGAAATTGCATTCATGTTTTGCAGGCATCCACCAGGTAAGGTGGAATCTTAAATATTCCAGCAGCCGTTGGAAGATTGCTGTCTAGTTTGTCTCAGTAGCCTCTTTCAACCTCCTGTGAATTTGGTTAAACCACAGCTGCACTTATCCATTCTCATAACAGTAGGAGCCGAATCTTTTCATCCATAATGAATAAAGTCCTATTATGTCTAACAAGATTGACCCAAATCCTCCCTCATACGACAGGCAGCGCTCCATCTGTACGAATTTCAGTCACTAATATTCCTCTTCACTCTAAAACACTCTGATTCTGTGGATAGTTTGAGCAGCCACCATAAGCACAAGCCAATGGTGGTGTTGTTTGATGGCTCAGTTCAAGATACAAAAGTTGTGGTGGGCTTTTGCTGATCTACAAAGACTCCAGGTGTTCTTTATAGATGCCTCCCCTTGCTCTGGAAGAAATATTGGTTGTTGGGATTAAATATTTTGGATTTCAAAGCTGGGATTTCTTTACAGAAGCAAGCTCTTGATCTCTCCTTCTAATTTACTAATGCTCTCACTTCCTTCTGGTTTTTGGATTTCTTCCAGTCTTGTCTGAACAGCAGCTGTGACCAAATGTGTTTCTTCATTAAACTCATTTTGTAAATCATATGTGCTGTATCCCTGTTTGACTGCTGAAATGACATTTGGATCTCAATTGTCTGTTGTAGATTAATAGGCAGTATGTCTGTATAGGGAGATTTTCTGTGATGGGTTGTAAATGGACAAATAGAGCTTGATTCTGTCTCCTTTTTGCTCTTGACTGAAGCATCTGGGCAATTCCATGTGTATATTTTAAAAGCCCAGTCAATGCCTCTCTTATCTCCCAGGGAATGTAGGGTTGGACAAAGCCCCATGCCATTGGAATCTAACACTGCCCTAACTTTGTAAGAGAAAAACAGCTTCAGAATGTGGCTTTGTAGCATTGGCAGCACCCACTTCAGCCTTGCCTTACGTCACCAAGATCAAAAGAGAGAGCTGTCAGTGACAACCGTATCATTCATGTCATTGCACTTAACAGGCAGCTCCAGCTGCCTGGAAGGGATCAAAGATGGAAGAGAGAAATCTGACTGCCTCCATCCTGGAAGTTCAGTACAACTGAGCTGATGTGGCTGTGGTGTCCATGAGCCAGCCACGTGTCCTTAGGGGTATTATTCAGCGTTTCTTGGTTTTTTTGGGTGTTTTTTTTTTAATTAATGGAATGAAATGGACATGTCCACGTAGACAGTTACCATGTCTCTCCTGTGGACAAGAGCTTCTTGGGATGTCCTCATGAAATTGTGTGGAACTGTGCAGTAACTCCTCCACACCCGTGTCAATGAACCTTATATATCCCATTCTGAATTGGGTGTTTGTTTCTTGCTTGTAAGTAGTTGCATATGGTCCTGATGTTAATTCCTGGGAATGTTGACAAACTGTGGCGACAGGCATTGGTTGGCTTTCTGACAGAAAACAGATGCCATTTCTCACACCTAGATTTTATTTTTTGTGCTTTGCTTTCCTGTATTGCAAACTCAATCCCAGGGAGCATGATCCAACCCATAGCAGGATTCCATCAGGGCCCAGGCCCTTACTGTGTTCTTCTCTTTTCCTGGTGCAGCCAATCTTCAACAGGAACTGTAAATCCATTGTCAGTTTGTACCACGGCTGTGTGGAGATGTCTCTGACTCAAAATGTTTGTACATAGTTGCTCTGCCTTCCCGTCTATCTTTTCAAATAGGACCCACATGGGAGGCTTTTAATTTTCTGTGTCAGACCCAGAGATGGGATCAAATGTCAGTTGTTTGCCCTTTTCAGCACGCGTTGCATTCACAGACCATGAGAAGTCTGTGTTCCACCAGGGCCGTGAGAACCGTTGCCAGGTTTGGACTTGATGGACCAATTTTCATTTTCGCTGCTATTATCAGAGTGAAAAACAATCCTTTTAGATGCCAAACCTGGCCCTCACTTGGACTGCTACTAGGATTGGCAAACTTTGCATGAATCTCATGTTCTGACTTAATTCCAGCATTCCTCAGTGCCTCAGTTATTTCCTAGAAAAATATGTTCCGTTTGAAATGAAACACTGGCCATAGTAGTGTGCATTTGTGTAGCAGGTTTCACCCCAAAATCTCCCAGTGGATATGTTCCTGACTGTACGTCCAGGGTGGAGTCCCCATGGGATGATGTGACTGGTGGCACTTTCCCCTGTTCTGCACACCCTCAGCAGCTCCCTTCTTGCTGCAGTTGTTGGGGCTGGAACTCAGCAGGAAAGCGAGTCAGTGCCGTGCTTTGGAAGAGGAAGTAGGAATCAGAAAAAGCAGAAAAGCAGAGTGGAGAGCCCAAGGGTGACCTCTCCTTTACCCTCTCTGTATGGTAAGTGCAAGACGATTTTTGTCAATTAAACTGATAAGAACCAATATTATCTCATCCAGCTGTCTCCCCCACTCTTAAAATCACTGCTTAAAATCAAACTCCTTGAGTTTTGTGAACCTCCTCAAAGTCCAGTCAACTGGAAATTCAAGATTTGTTGGGAATGTGACCTTTAGAGAGTAAAGAAATAAAACATTCTGTTAATAGTAGTCCTGCTAGGCTGGTCTTTATTTCTTCCTATTGATTTCTCTCAGGTATACAAGCAAAATGCCTCTTATTTTATAAATAGTAAATTCTTTGTCAGCTTTCAATTATCAAAAATACGCTTCTTTAATGCAAATTACTTTTATATTTAGGGTGATTGATGCGTCTGTTTATCCTGAGACTGACACCAGCCTGAGGTAAAACATGAAAAGGTTTGTAGCAAATTATTCCTTTCTTCTCAGATTGATGCTCATCACTTAAACACTCCTGATCTCAGCTGTACCATTTGCAAGGACTGGCAGGATAGAAAGAAAAAGTACTGTTTGCTTTATGTGGAAACTTTGCTACTCTGGGGATCAGCTCAAGTAGAGCTGGAAAATATGATAATTGTATTTTCCTAGCCCAGTGCAAACTAGGCCAGCCCAGGTGGCACCACGAGCCGTGCACAGTGCCCAGTAGCACGCAGTGCCAAATGGTGTGGAGCTGCATCTGGCTGCTGGAAGTGCAAGGAGATTCAGGGCACAGCTAATTGCTGCTCCATTGGTGTGCCCCTGGTCTGTCCACACCCCAGTGCCTTCTGTGTGGGATCAGTGATGGACGTGGAACAGAGCTGTGAGCTGGTGAGGACTTTTAACAATGCTTACCAATCACACATTATGAGAGGGAAATGGGGTTTAAGCGTAAGTTAATACAAATACCTTGTTTCTCTGCCACATTGAGCACCAAACCAATTAATAATTTGCCATAAAGCCTCGGAGGGAGATTTGTTCTTTACACAGGAAAAGGTCCCAGCAAGGATGGGAGCAGCATCTCATCTCCTGATTCCCCGAGTCTTTGGGGTTTTTGCTGTGCTTGAGAGAGGTTCTATTTAGGCTGCAGATTTGTTATCAAAATGACTGCAAACTTGCAATTATTGCAAACTCGGAAGCTGTCTGCAATCCTGCTGTTCTCAGGCATTCTTCCTGTTGGTCCTGGAGAAGCAGGAGCTGGGGTGGCAGATCAGATATGGATCAAGTATTATCTGCTCCTCATGAGTGTGTTCTCAGACCCAGCACCTCCTCATGGCTTTAGGATATTGCAAAAGTCCTCTCTGGAACACTGCCATCACACTGTATGGTGAACTTGGTAGAGTTTACAACCTCATGCCTAAAAATGGCTTTCCCTCAGTTTAGATAATATTTCCTCATGCATTCTCACTTGAGAAGGTTTTTAGCATAAAGAGAAATTAATAATCTTTTCTGCATCATTGCTGGAACAAATCTAGTAGGAAATGAGAGCCTTTGGAAAAGGTTTTGTGAGATGATGTTCAAACCTGCACAATCTAATTAGTTGTTTGATATGTCAAGGTTTTATAATTTCTATAGAGCCTTATTAAATCCCATGAACAACATCTTGCTTTAATTCCTCGTAGACTACATAAGTCTTTTGAAAAGGTCCTACTGTGCATGAGGATCAAATGAGTTGATCTGTTGTACCTTCTGTACCTAACAGGCAATTTCCATTGATTTTGGTATTTCAAGGCAACAGACTATGAGAGAATTAGACCAATCAGACCAGAATTTGACAGAAATATTGATATTTGTTAGTTTAAGGAATGCATATTCAGATTTTTAGCCTATGTTTTTGCACATTTTATTTAGATCATCTGCATTTTGCTATTGATAAGAAACCTGTTTCAATAAATAGTTGTTTAAAAATAGCTCTTGTAGATAAAGCAGGAATATCTAATGTCAGGTGAGTGAGGGCAGAGTTTGTATCCCATTGTATTTACATGTTTTGGTGATGGGCACAATTAAAATCATGTGTATTGAAACTGGCTTTGGACCTGTTCCCTGCTGTTGGCTGCCTGAGCAGCATGACGAGAATTGAAATCCTTGGGGTTCCACCTTAGGCAGAACACAACTGTGCAGCCTGGAGGTTAAAACATAGCCAGGAGACACAAGGTTTTAGGTGACTTCATGAAAACATAGACAGATGAGGTCTGCAAGTTACTTTCTAAGTGCATTTGTCCCTCTGCACCCTCCCCAGCAATGACACTGGAACATTGCTTTAGCCAGTACGTGAGGCACAATCTCCTTTCCAAAGTGTTGGAATGTGCAGTCGATCCAGACATCTGATGGCTGGAAAAAAAGCAGGGGGACTGTGCAATTTTTATTTAAATCACAATGCTCTGGGTCTGTGGCCTCCAAACCACTTGTACTCCCTGCAAGGAGCAGATAACTTGTAATTAATGAAAGATATTAATGCAAATTCCAGTCAAATGAACACCTATATAATTCTTGTGAAACATTGAAGTAAAAACCCTTTCCCTTGTGCTCTTGGAGTGTGTCAGCCATCAAGGGATTGATATAAGATAGTATGTTGACACAGTAAAACCTAGTTATTAAAAGAGGATTAAAGATACTCTGCTTGAAGACTGAAATATTTTGCTTTGGTTTTTTTGGTCAACAGATAGTTGCAAGATTTCAGGGTTAATTCTAAATGTCATGTTTTGCCACTATTCATTGATGGTTGCAAATAGCTAAGTTGAAAAAAATAGAAATAGAGAACAAAAGAGGTTTCAGATATCCCAGTGCACTCCAGGAAAGCCTGCCAAATCTCCAGAAAACTGAGCTTAGTAACTGAAGCTATTAAAATCAAAACTCTTTATAGAACTTTCATTTTATTGTGCTTTCATCCCAAGGTATTTAATAGAAAATGTTGCACATAGGATGTTGTAAAGCTTCCCAGGCTTTATCTGCAAGGTCACTGTTAGTGTGAACACAGCAATTTCACAGCAGATCTCACCATCATGGAACAGCAGGGCTTCCCACTGGAACATTCACCTGGCACTCAGGAGGGGGTAGGCAGTAGGTCTGGGTGATCATGTCTTCTCTCCTTCCCACATCAGAACTCTGGGCTCTCACACTGATGTTCCTCACAGCACAGCATTTGGGGGAAGGTCATAGATACAATGGCTGCAGATGAAGTGTGCCACGTGTTTTTTAACGGTGAAACAAAGGGAATGAAACAGGTTTGGAAAACATTGCTCTTGCTCTGAGTGTTGATGCTTCAAGTAGAGCTTTTTCTTTGTGGGAGAGGGGTGTGGGACAGGAAAGGAAACAGCCTCTGTAGGTACGTTTGTTTCGTTTGTGTAGTAAGTTTTGCCCACTAGTAGTTCTGTCTGCAAGGTAAAGCAATAGGAATGATTCTGTAATAAATCCCAAAACAGCAGTGTAAGAAGGAAATGATAACCAAGAGGGAGATGGTGAGTGAACAGAGCCAGGACGGACACTCCATATTCTTGCATTCTCTCCTCTGTCCTGGTGCATCAGGATTTTGCAGTTAACTGTTTGAAAGGAGACAGAAGTGATTTCTCACACGTGGACCTTTCTCCCCACTAACACTGGGATGATACTTGTTTTGTATTGCAGTGGGCACAGTTAGAAATGTAATTGTGCAAAGTTTTACTGCCTCCTCATTCACAAGAGAGACATCCCCAGTCCCTCTCCCTTCCCAAAAGAAGCCTCTGCACGTGTTGTGGCATAGCTCTAGTGTCTCTCTGCGAGCAGAACCTGGACTGTAAGTGCTGTGACTTGGTAGTTTAGAAGTCCAGTTGCTCAGAGTGATGTTGTGTCATTCTCTTGTTGCTCTAAAGTGCTCAAGGCATAGGGTTTTAAATAACTAGCTTTTCTGTGTCAGTGCAAAAAACTAAAACAGAAATTTAAATAACAAAATTCTGACACTTGTCATTCTTCAGTTTTTTAAACTTAATTCCCCTTGTCCTGTGCCCATTATCTTTGACTTATTCATCAGGAAAAGTTTCCCTAATCAGTTTTGATTTACCTTAACTGGAGAATTTGTTTCAATATACGGGTTCTGTGCTGCCTGGTGAAGTTCTTGTCTAGGTAACCCCTTGTATGAAGGAAACTCCAAAAAAACAGGGCAGGTGTGACACCATTGCTTTGGATGGGCTTGGAACAACCTAGTCTAGTGGGAGGTGTCCCTGCCCATGGAATGGGTGAGCTTTTAGGGTCCATTCCAGCCCAAAGCATTCCAGGACTCTGTGATTATTTTTAAATATTCCCTGTCCATTGCCCACCACTTTTCTTATATGCTTTGAAACACCCTTGGTGTGTTACAAACTCCACACTGGGTGACACCTCCAGTCTCCAGGACAATCCCAAGGTGCAAAAAGTCCAGAGGAGACCACAAGTGTCCTGTCCATCATTAAATATCATTATCTCAAGGGCAGCCCCTCAGTCATCGTTCGTCTGCTGGGAGGGCAGGGAGGGAGCTGGAAGCTGGGGAGTTTGGGTTTAAATGTCAGGTTGTTTTGAAGTGCTGTGTGTGCAGTATGTAGGTCAGGGCTGAAGGGATAGGCTGGCTCTGCAGAGGTGCTGAGAATGATTAATTTCCCTGGGCAGAATTCTCTGTTGGTTGTTTTTGTTTTGGTTTTTTATTACTGTATGCTCAAGTCAAACTGCAGTTTGTCCTAGACAGTGGGCTCAGGCTTTGGACCATCTGCCTAAAGGGGAAATTTATCCTGGCAGCTACTGAAAGGGAAGCTCTTGTGGATTGGTATCAGTTTGTGCATTTAAAAAACGAATTTTTTTGCTGTGTATTGGGAGCTTTTCAAGGATGGTTTGTTTATGTTGCTGCTGTGATATCTGCCCATTTGCATCAGTGAGAGGTGATATTTGGGTGCTTTCCAGCAGCTGCCAGGCACCACCGAAGGTGTGGACCAGGTTCCTTTCACTGCCTGAGCAGCAGTGCCTAAGTTCCTGTGGAAAACGCTGTCCTTTCAGTCCTTAGCCCTTTGTCTGATGCCCGGCTCCAGTCTGTATTGCCAAACCAGAGATGCTAATGGGGTAGTATTGTTTTAAACACAATAAAGTCCAGCCTAATGGAACACTTAGACTCAAATCTCACTGACTCTTCCTTTAAAAGAGCACAAGTCTTACTGTTGTTCTTCCCCTTTATTCCCAAGCAGCCTGAACTTCTGTCTCCAGCAAAACATGTAAAAATTGACTGATAAGTAATTTTAAATGTCAGTAGAAAAAAGTCCGGAAAAATTGCCTGATGTTCTAAAATACTAAGTTTAGATATTCTAAACTATTAACTTTAAGTAGCAGTTTATTGTTTGCCACTTTGGTGTTCACATATGCAGGAATGGATTTTTCAAATGGATTCTGTGATTGTTGCACAGCCTGTCTTCTCATGCTTTACAGATTAATAGCAGTCCTGAAATTGTCCAAAGGAACATGTCTCCAGGGCTTGGGTTTTATTGGGATTGCAGGATGCCTGAACACAAGCCTTGCTTTCCTTCCTAGTCACTCTTTATATTGTCACACGGGAGTCCCTGAGAGATGAGGAGCAGGTGGAGAGATTGTGCATAGGAAAGACATTGGGTGTGTTCCCTGCTGCAAAGACGGGTGAAAGATGGGTTTGCTCAATGATTATTATCTCAGCCATATCTTCTAACACAGCCTGGCAGGTTCCTCCAACACTTCTGGTATAGGTGCACATGTAACTTCTGCATATTCTCAGAGCAGAGCTTCATCATCTGAAAGGAGGCTTGCAGGCGGTGCTATTTACTGAATAAAATGTGTTTTCCTGGAATCTCAGTGGATTGATTTCTTGCCTCTGCAGTTTTTTTCTGGCAGCTGCCCCACTATGGAGTTGTGCCTTCTGGGTCAGAGATGAAAGGAGCTGGCTGTAACTGTGTGCAACTGAAACCCTTTTTCCGAAGGTACAGTAAAATTTTAGCTGTTGAAATGCAGCTTTGCCTGCTCAGTAAAGCTTATGAATTCATATTTTTGCAGCAAAAAGAATATTTGGATTCTTTGTTGTTGGACACCTTTGGTTGCCGTTGGATTTTTGAGACGTCTAAGTCAAAAATACTTTCTTTTCATTTTGACCTCTTCTTCATGAGTCATGGAAAATACCCCATGATCTGGGATTCTGTTTGTGTATAAGTGTATAATTTCCAAATAATTTCTTCCAATCCAGTAGAATCCTGTTATATGGGGGGAAAATAAGGATACTTACAGAGGTTTTGCATTGAGGACTGCCAATTTTTCTCAGACCTACCTTTAGAAGACTGTCACTCTGCTGACAGGTCTTGGGGTGTGAAATATTTTCTATATTTATGGTGCAAAATGGCATCACAGTGTTAAGATAAATTCTTCAATCCTGAAGCAGACCTTGAAAATGGAATGACAGGAAAAAATACTGGGAAGTAGATGAGTTTTGTATGTTTTTTGTCACTGCTCAGATCACACCCAAATCTGAGGGCTTTCAGATTTTCAATTCTGCAATACCCTTTTAAAATTCCAGATTTCAGCTGAAACTCAAACTATTAAACCAGTATGAAAGAATCTGTGCTGGAGAGATTTCCAGCCAGCTTGAAACACAATCAGTACTGGAATTTTCCTTTGAAAAATCTGATCTTGCAAAACTGCTCTGTGTGTTTCCAGGCCAGTACAGTCTGGACAATGTAAGATAAGCAACTAAACTCCACAGATTTCTTGCAGCTAAATCTGACTTGCAGGGGCTCACCACAGGCATACCTCCTATGTTAGAGGCTTGTAGAGACAAAAAACTACAACTCCCAAAGTTATTTGAAAGCACTTCATCTGGTTGTAAATAATCTGTTTTTTCTGGTAAGAACGTTAATATTTTTTTTCCATTTTGTGGATGGAGGAGTTTTGTTGTTTTTAATAATATCTGTACTTGAATTTAACTATTATAAATTAAGATTTTTTTTTAATAGAAACCACAAAAAAGTTTATTAATTTTAGACATTTCAGAATTTCTGGAACAATATTCAGAATTATAAAACTGGTCCATTTTTCCTATTTGATTTGATTATCCTCCTAGCAAACTATAAGGGAAAGAATTCTTGCAGGAAGTGTAGGCCTGTCCATTTTCCAGGGGCACTGAGGAGGTGAGGATGTGCAATCTGATCACATCAAGCTCCAAGTGCACCTTATTAGGGAGGAATTCCTTTTTCCCAGAAGTGGCTGACATTCCACAAAAAGCGTCCATTTCCCCCCTATTTTTAGGAGAAGGTTTTAAAGGCAACATTGTGACAATCCTTTTCGATCTGCTGTTTCATTTACAGAGGTAAGAGTGGTCATGGATCTCACAATTTGAGGAAAGTCCTCCAGGAATAGGATATGATGTGTTGGCTGCTTCCTTATGGAATTATCAGGAGAAGCAGGAGAAGGGTTCTTCTTCTTCTTCTAGTGTGTTAAATGATTTGTTGGGTGAGGTTTTTTGGTTTAGTTGGTTGGAGCTTGAATTCATCTGGGTTTTTCCTTCCTCTCCTTCCATGACAACACGCTGGCATTTCTGGGAAGGGATAATAGCAGTGTGGAGGCATGACTGGCAAACCTGAGGCACATTGATTGAACTTGTGAGCTTCTCCAGTCTCCCTTAGTGCAGCTGTACAGGGAAGCATTTTATGATTATATTTGCCCATCTTTTGGGTTTTGAAGGGAACATTTGGAATATGCTCTGAATGAACACCATGACTCGGAATGTCCCGGTTTTAGGGAGGTGAATGGTTCTGCAGCTATGCTGAAGGCTTTTTTTTGTATGCCAGCAGGCATAACAGCAAATCAAACCAATTTACATCTGATTCTTCCCTTGCTTTGAGATGAGAAGACATCCCCTGAAACGTCCCTTGCAGAGCTGCATCCAGACAAACCAAGGAGCCTTGTCACTAAGGGTTTGTGTAGTGCTGCTGCTTGGGGAATCCCTGCAAAACCTCACCTGGCAGGGCAGGTCCTGCTCTGAGCACCTTGCTTGCTTGAGCCATCCTGAACTTCATAGGAGCAAGGAAAAAATGCTGTTTATTGTGCCCATGTAAATTTAAGAAATGACTGATTAATAGTGTCTAATTTTTATTTTAATTTTGAAAAAATACATCAGAACTTTGACAGTTCAGTTCTTGACTCTAAATTTGATTAACCATTTTTCTCACTCCTTGACACAAAGCAATATAGAGAATCCTGATTATTTCATCTGAACTGGGGTGTAAATTAAATGCACCTTCTACAGGGAATCCACACTCTTAAATTCTTCCTGCCCATTTTCTTAGGAGATAAAGCATGTTCTGTAAATTATTGTCCTGTTCAGTGAGGGGCCAGGCAGTCATCAAAGCTACAGTAAAGGTATGTGAGCAGCCTGAGCTACTTCGAAGGCAGGGCATGGCAATTCTGCCAGGGTAGTATGAAGTGATAGATTAAAAAATGTGCTGCTGCATAGGGGAAATCCTGTAAATAATGAGGTTATTGAGTCCAACAGATAGGAAGTATTTATTTTGTATTTTTTACTTTAAAAGAAGAAAAAAATGAGCATGAAAGAAGTCTCATTCTGTATTATGGATCTTGTAGTCCTCAAAAGAGTAACCACTTCAGTTTAGCCAGAGAAAAATTAGTATTTCCTGCTAAGGATTGTATTCTTGAGATACTCATCAGTGTGTGCAGGAGTATTACATCACTGTCCTCTGGGAATATCCATTTCCATCTTTTTCCATCCCATTCTGTAAAACACTCTGTGAGAATGAAACGATTCCCTGAATGAATTCTCATTTTCTTTGACCTCTTCCCTGCTGAGGAGCCCTATAAACACAGAACAGAATTAAGTAGCACAGAGGAAATGAAGCTATGCTTTTATATTAAAAATATTATTAAGACTTAGGCATCTGGGTAGAATCTGTATCTGAATGTAGGCAGGATGGGAATGTGGGAGGTCTGATGTTGAGTGGGACCCCACCTGTGCCAGGACTGTAGGAAAAACCTGTTTTCTCCTCTTCCATTTTTAAAGCACCGTGTTCCACCTGGAAAGATAACTGTTGTTCACAGGGATTCAAAAAAAAAAACTGCTAAGTCCCATCTCTTCTGCAGTGCTCTGGATTTTGCTGCAGAGATAGAGCAAATCCCAGAACTTGGCTGAATGATGTGTGGCCAGTTTTAGCTTTTCTTCAATCCAGTTTACAGACACAGCACAAACAAATGTATTCATGTTGGCCTGGACATTCCAACTGCTCAAAGGAAAATGTAATTCTAAGGCTTATGGCAGATTTTAAGCTATTTTGTATTTACAGATATTTTATCAAGCTATAATTTAGGAATTAATTCTGGATTAAATTTATTCAGTGAGAAATGATGCTGGAAATTGCTGGTAAGCAAGATTTCTAACAATTCCTGGTTTTGACAGACTTGGAAGCATAAGAGGAGTAGCCTTCCTGGTTTCCTGCATTCCTTCATTCTTCAAAGGGCTTTTTGCCATTTTGGTTTGGCTTTTCATGAGAATACGAACTCCAGTTCTTAATTCATTTCATTTGAACTTTGTGTACATCCTGAGAGTCTGTTCTGTTGGAGAAAGCTTGGAGGGCTTTGATTCATATGGCATCTTTTTTATACCTCTTTTTAAGCTGATACAGGAACAATGCTGAATAATGCTAAACTCAGTGTTTATGTGGCAGGCTCCAGAGGTCCCTCTGAACCTGCATTATTTCCAGAACAAGATGTTCTCTAAGGGTCGTGTGTATGGGGGTAGGTGTGAGCAGAGGCCAGGGCACAGCACCAGTACAAAAAAGGAGACAGAATCTATCCCAAAAACAGGAGAGCAACTTCCAATGGGAGCTGTCCTGGTCCAGGACAAGTGGATAAGCATGTAGAGCCTAAGAAAACTAGGCATTGTTTCATTAGGAAAGTTTGTTTAACTAATAGACTTAATTTGCCAATGGTTATCTTTAAATTAGAATTTACAATCCCTTGCCTGATTGCTTCAAGATGGACTTTTTTTTTTCCTGCAAGGGTTCTTAAATCCCAGGAGAATCCCTTTAAACATCTGTTCTGGCTTCTCTGGAGATAGTGATGGGTGGCTGCTGTGATACCGTAATTAGATGTGGTTCCTTGATTAACTGGGATTCTTGTGTCCACCCGGTGACACCTTTTAATGGGAGCAGATAACTGCATCCCTTCAGTGAAATAAATGCATCTGTCAAAATGCTGCAATGGAATTCAGTGCTTGTTTTATTTATATATTTCTCATATTTTAGACATGTAATTATCTAAGCTCTGTAGTGTATAATCTTGGGAAGTTATCACAGGTTAAGTTCCTGGTTTGGTTTGAGTACAACAAGTACAATGGTTTATGTGCATCCAGTGAAAATTATTTTACCTCATGAAGGATGAAATTCCCAAAATTCAGTATTGATCTAATACTGCTCTTATCAAAGTTGCCACAAGTTTGAGAGACCATTCTTGTAAACTTGTGTGTCCTTATGAATTATTTCTTCTTTACATCTTTTGTGAAAAGATGCTGGCTATTTGGTTAGGTGTGTGGGCCTGCTGGTGTGTAAAACAGCAGCCTAGCTTTATTTAGCAGACCAAGCTGCTTTTGGAGTTGAAAGGAAAATTAATATTTTAAGTTGTGGACAATTAAAACTGAGAGTTGGATGTAACAGCTTGTCTCTGGGTGGACAGGCGGAGTCTCAGACCGCTCAGTTCCTGTGGCTCCATCTATAGATTGATCTAAATGTGTCTGTTCTTGGATTTCAGGTCTGGACCTGAGCCAACTGAACTTCTCCAGTGTGTGGTGATCATTAAATTGGACTCAGAGTCATGAGAAAAGGTGCTGGAAAACTTGATGCTGGCTCTGAATTGTCATTCAAGCAATATGTGTAGAAAAAGGCTGCCAGGCATTCACACTTGTCTGTTATTGTCTATCATTAGACACTTATGTCTATCATTGATTCTTTTGCTTTTGTGAAGGAATGGGTTCCAGTGAAGTACCAGATTATCTCTGCTAATTCCACTGGCCCATTTCCAGTATAAAGAAAGAAAAATAACACTCCAGTCTTACTTCACAGTGATGGTGGTGCTGGTGGTTGTGAGGGGACTGGTGACAAAGGACTTAGTTGGTGACTTTCTTTTCTGTTGAAGATGCCACTTAGGACTGAGTTTGGGAAAGGAGGAAATTCTTAACTACTATCTGAATCCTCTGCAGAGAGAAGCTGGGTTTGGAGATGAAACACTGAGTTTATACTCCTGCCTCTCACTAATCATTAAATACACACGAGGAGCCGTGACAGATGGGCCACGTTCCACATTTTCAGAGCATATTTCAGAATTAATTGTGCTGACAACATTTTAGAAAGAGCAGCTCCAGATTTTTTTCTCTTTGGCAACAGTGGCTTCTGGCTGCTGTCAGGCAGATGAGCTTATTTTTCTGGGTTTATTATTTTGGGTTTAGGCTCACATGCTCACTGTACTGATGATTAGGGGCAGGGGAGGAGCATTACCTATGTTCATTAACTAGGCTGCAAATACTTGCAGCTCAACAGCTTTGTACCTGAGTGCCTGTGGATTTGGAAGAGGGAATAGCTCTGGGACTAGATAAGGAGAGGTGGGAGGGAGGGCTGGAACAGGATCCACACAATGTTGTTGTTTGTGGCCAGCAGAGATGGCTGTCAGGGATCCAGGGGGCTGAGGTCTGGTCTGCAGAGAATTCCAGCGAGGTTTAGTCTAGACTAAACATTTTTGGATGCACCGAGTCTATCACTCTTGCTCAGATTCCTCTGCCAGGGACTAATTGGAGTTGATGATCGCCTGCCATGAGAGTTGCAAATTCCATTTCAAAGGTGCTTTTTTTTTTTGTTCTTCTCCTTTTTTGAAAAACAGTTTACAGGTTTTGGCAAGAGGCTGTTTTTGGCTCTAAAATGACAGAAATGCTTCCAGCATAGATTTAGGCATAACTGTTAATATTCTCCAGATTCCTGCATTAAAAAACCATGCCAGTTACAAACAAACAAAAATCCACCTCTTTCTCCAGTTTGGCTGGCCAAATTTACTTTCTGTTCATTTATTTTCAGCCCATAAAAGCTCTTTCCTTCCAGCCTTGAAATGCATTCTTTCATTCTGGTTTTGACAGATACCCGTTATATGTTTCTCCCACAAAATTTGCATGCTGTGGTGGGATTTCCAGAGCATTCCTCCTCAGCCTCATGTTTCTGTGCTTGGAGTCAGCAGGATCAGTGTTAGAGTGACTCTGGAAACCCTGGAAATCTCCTTCTTGCTCGGACACTTTGTTTGAACACCTTGAACACCTTTACTGCATTCTGAGTTTTCAACATATATTACTTGTCAATACAAACAAAAGGAAGATGATATATAATGTACTAAGATGGATGTTAGTCATTGTTGAAGATTTTCTTTAATTTTTAAAAGGAGTTTTGAAGCATCTTCTCATCCCATCTTCAGCTTTGTGAGTTACAGGAAGAAACCTTAAGGGCAGATATTTTAATGGTGGCCAATCAGTCAAAGGCTTTTTTGAAAGAGATATCAAAAGCCAATTGCTGTTAAAATTAAGGTTTGGGGTTTTCTTATGAGGTTCTTTTTGTGTTTCCATAACTCTAATTCAGAAACAAGGACATCTTGTAAAAGCTGTGAAGTTTTTAATAAGGCAATTTAATTAATGTCCATTTTCAAATTCTATTAAAATCAAAGCCAGATCCAGAAGTAGCTGCAAGAAAGCTGCAGAATGGGTGAGAAGGTGAAAACCAGAAACTTTGCAAAGGAAGATGGCTTATCACATAGAGATCATCAGGCTGCTGCCTCAAGAAACGGTGTTTGTAAGCATAAGGTAGAGATTGGGATTGAGATCAGGATAAGGGTCTGACTGGGATGGGATGAAAAGCTGCTGCTTCTCAAGAATGCACCTGAAGCTAGTCAAGGTTTGAGGACTTGCATTTAAAATATCTAATAATCACCCTTGCATACATTACTGTAATAATCAGATAATTATTATCTTCTCTTTCTGTGGTGAAGTTAATTTCAGTATTACTCTGAAAGTCCTTGCTCAGCTGTCTGTCTGGATGGGAAGAAATGCAGACTCCCAGAAAAACTCTCCTCACTTACTCATGGTTTGGTTTTTCTCTGGTAAAGCATGTTTTCTGATGAGTCAGGCCGTTGTGGGTCCCATTTTGTGGGATAAAACTCCTGACATACTGTATTCCTCCTATCGCAGTAGCAGCCCCTAAAATCTCGGGAACCTGCAAGTTTATTCCAGCTCTCCTGAGATTTCTGTGGGGTCTTTGGAGCAGCCAAAGCAGATTCCTCTTTGCAGAGAAATCTTCTCCCAGAGGGCTTTGCCTTCTGTGCCCTCTCATTCCTTGGAAAGACTTCTGAGGAAGTGACAGCTGACCGACCCTAACAGGATCATAGAACTCGGACTCCTTGATGTTCCTCCTATAGATGAGGGAAATTGTTCAATTTAAGTACACACAGAAGAAGTGAGATGCAATGAGGAATGGTAATTCCAGTTTGAGGCTGTCACCTGTCAGTCCAGCTGAAAGTCAAGGTAAAAGGTTTTTGCAATGGATTTTTTCTTTTTTTAGGAGTCTAAGGCTGATCTTTAAATAAAGCATTTGCACTCACTTGTAGGAGCCTAAGCCAGTTGTGTGCCCTCTAATTACATCAGCCCAGGAATGGAGGTGCTGGGAGCAGCACCAAATACTACAGGAGCTGCCCAGAGTGATTTATTCCAGGCAGCCATGCGGAATCTCAGCCTGTGCTGAAGTCACAATGTATTTCAGCAGTAATTCTTTGACTCTCTGCTATGGTGTTAGTTCAAGTCATGGCCTTGTAAGAGGCAAAGTGGAAAATGCTGGAGAAATGCCATGTTAAAACAATGCCAGAACTGGAAATATTGGCTTCTTATATTATTGTAAAAATGAGGCTGAAACAGACCTAAAACAAGAGCCCAAGTAATTTCTTCTCAAATCATAGAGACAATAACATAAATAATATTAAATAGTATTGCTCTATTAATCAATGAATTTGCCTTGATTTACACCAGCTTAGTGTCACAGCACATTTCTTACACTAAGGCAAACTGTGTTTGGGAGATGTGCAAAGGATTTTTCTCTTAAAGAAACCTGGGATTTAAAAAAAAGAAGTAATAAAATGTAGAAGAGGCCTTGTCACATGGTTTGAATTTACATGGCTCATAGCCAACAGCCATAGGTTTGATTTGTATCGCAGCAGGTCAATGCAGACCGTAGCATTTCTGTTCAAATGTGCTCAAATTTGTTAAAAAGCAGCATACATATGTAGTGTGTGATCAGTTATCAATTTTAATAGTATTTCCCTACACCAGTCATCAGGAAAACTGCTGTATGCGTCCCTGTGGCCTGCTTTACTTTTTCTTATACTTTTTTGTTTCTGCTGTACTTAAACTCATTACTTATTCTAAATTCTTCCCAAATGGCAAATGAAGCCGTTTCCATCATCATAATAAAAGCTGAAATACACTGTAAGAGAATTAATCCGTTTATTAGAAAAACGGTTTAAAAATTAATCAATATAATTATTTTAACGAAGTCCATATGGGATAAAGGCTGGGTTTTGGCTCAGGTGATGCTGGTGGTGAACAGCCTCACCAACCTATAAAAAGTTTCATCTCTTAGCTCAGAATAAATCAGAGTGAGTAATCTCTGTTTTTTTCTTTAAATGCTCAGCACATTATTTGTTTATTGTTATTTCTCATTTTATCTCTCTTTTTAGTTTTAGTTTTAGTTTAATCCTTCAGAGTTTTGTCCTTCATAGAAGCAGGATTAAACCTGCTAAAAGCCAGCATGGTATGAAAAAAGAGTACCAGGCAGCCTTTAGCCTCTTGGGGAAAGGAATTCCAGTAAGGAGCACCACATCTCAGAGTCTGATAAAGCCTTCCTTGGAAGTAGAGAATTCTAATTTTAAACTGCTGCAACTGATGAAGATTTTGACACTGTCTCAGGTGATCAGCTCCCCACAGGCTCTTCTTCAGCCTTCCTGCCTGTGCCTTGAGTAAATGGATAGATTCTGAAGGGAAGCCTCAGAAAACCACCATTTTAGCTACATTTATGGCATGGTATTTTTTCAGAAACCAATTGATGGTAATTAAGAGAGAGCAGCAGCACTGTGCTTCATTTTTACAGGGTAATAACTCCCTTCAGAAGCAGCCCAAATTTAAGGCTGATGACAGCATTATTATGCAGAAAAATGAACATATCAGCTCTCTTCCATCTTTCAGACTGGGAGGGAAATCATTTGGTGCTCACAGCAATCAGGACAGAGTCTTTAACATATTAATAGAGGAATAATACTTTCCTGTCTCTGTCCCTGGCTGAGTTTTTATGCCCAGCCTACTCAAGCTCTGGTGATTGCTGCAGCTGAAGTCCAAATTCAGGCCTAGGGCATGACCAAGGGCCCAAGAGTGACAAAATTAGTTCAAAAATAAGAAAAAAAAAACTAGTGAGACCTGAAGAGACTACTGCTGTTCTCTCTTCTTGGTCTGCAGGATTCAAACACCGAAGGAGAGGAGTGTAGGGAAGGATAAACTTGAGTTTACCTGCCTAGTCTGGGAAGGATAAATAAATGGCATGCAAGTGATAAGGTATAAAGTGATCAAATGCTTCCTTTTTGGTTCTTTCATCCTGTCACAGGTGATGAGAATAATGACATACCTGAGAATGCACAAGGGGCTTTGAACAGATGCTGACTAAACATCTGTGGGATGTTGAGGAGCTGACTTCAGCATCGTGTAATGAAAGGAAATGCTGAGGTTAGAGTTTCTCACGGGATTTTTGGGTGGTTACTCCCCATGTCTGTACCACTGTCATGTGGGGGACAGTTCAGACTCCTCTTTAGGGAATGCCTTGGTTACTTGTGTGGTGTGTGGATGAAGGGTGGGTGCATTCTTTGTCTGGAGTATGTACTGCTCCATTTCACCAGCAGCCAACATGAGCACAGGACTGGGAAAATCAGTTCTGTGAGCCAGCTTGGCACATTCAGAGTTCATGTTAATCAAGGCTACAGACTTTAGAATATAAGTGATTTAGTGTTACTGGGGGGATGGGAGTTATGGGTGGGATATGTGATATGTGTTTATAGGAGAGGCACAGAGATGAGTTACCTTGGGACAGAAACCCCTTCCCATGTTACATTGCAGAATGTTTATGCCATGTGGGACAGTAAGAGCACTTTAGTCTTCATCCCTTTCCATCCCCAGTCCATGCAAAGACAGACCACTCTGGACTGTCTTGTGTCCTTCCCCAGCAGAAAACATCCATTGTCTGCCTGTGCCTTCTTTGGGAGAAGAACAGATTTTTGGGGCTGTTACTGCTTTTTGCCTTTGTTCTGACCTGATGCTGGGGGGACAGGACTAAAGTGGGGAAGGACGACTTCTGTTTTAACCTAAGAGGAAAGGTCACAGCTGGCACCAGAAAGGAGGGAAAATCAATGGCTGTGTCTGGTGTAAAGGAAGAGGCAGGAGCAGTGGAGCTGCCTCAGCAGCTCTGCCCCAGCTCAGTGTCTAGTGCAGCGTGTGTTGATGCTGCTGTCTGCCTTTGGATCACTCATTTCCCAATGCATGTGTGCTGAAACTGAGTCAGTGCATGTGGAGAAGGTCAGTGCATCTGAAAAGATGCCAGAACTGTCCAGAACTTACTGGAGTTTTCTGCACTGAGGCCATCATGTTGATCTATTTGTGTGTTGATCTATCTGTGTGAGGTATGAATTTTGCATTAAATAGTCCATTTACACTGGGTAAGAGGCAGCTAAATACAATTTAATACATCTCTCAG
Organism: Toxostoma redivivum; assembly: GCA_013397375.1. NCBI lineage: Eukaryota > Metazoa > Chordata > Aves > Passeriformes > Mimidae > Toxostoma > Toxostoma redivivum. The sequence goes on from VXBI01001686.1 coordinate 404,098, forward strand.
AGCAAGCAAGCATTTTCCAATTTAATGAGTGGGAGGAAGATCCCCTATTGCCATTTTAGTCCAACCTTCCAGTACTCTGATACTGCCCCAAGTAGACTGAGAGAAGTATCTCATATTTCAGAGTCTTCATCATGGTACAGGAGCACTTAAATTGGTTCTGCTATCTCTATTTTATTTTGGTGTGGAGTTGCTGAGGTAATACCTTTGTTTAAGGGAAATGAAGTCAGAGTCAAGGAAATCCCAGCCCTAGGGGCTGTTCAGACATTTGAATTTATTCTCTTTTATATAATTTCAGTGGGAGAACTTTGGGAAATACCAGCTGCCTCTCTCCTTATTTTATTTTTCTATGGATTTTTTTTTCATTTTGTATTCAGAGTCTAAACTTCTAAGTGAATATCTCTGCCTTTTTCATATTTCAGTCTCTGCTTTGCTATACCTGTTTCCCTTGCCATTCTCTGCTTTTTGCACTCCCTTCCTAGGGAAGTAGGAAAATCCAGGTGTTAATACTGGAATGATTTTGTGCTGTAGCTTCAGCTTTGAAACTTGCAGCTTTCCCTTGCTTTCCTCAACCTGATGAGATCTTCTGTGTGAAAGCAGTGGCATGGATTTTCTCTGTAGATCTCAGAGTGAGCAATTATTCTCAGTACATCCAGAGCAAAATCCACAGTTATATCATTTCAGCACAGCTCTGTGTCATTCCAGTAGGAACATCCAGCTGAAATGGATGATACTTTGCCAGGATGTAAAAGGAACCTTCCTTAGGACAACATTTCTCTTTCATCTGAACTTGTTCCCTTTTTTTATTGTATTAGTACAGCTTTTTCAGCTGGTTGTTTTAACTCCTCATTTCTGAAGATCACCAAGATTTTTGTATAGGGTGTTTATTTAAAATATTTTACAATGTAAGATATACAGATCCAACTTGAGCCTCATTAAAAGAGCGTTGCCAAAAATGGAAAGCCTTCAGAGGCCTATTAGAGTGAATTATCCTAATGAGAAGCATGAATTCTGTCCTAAGAGCTCAAACTGCTTCAGTAGATCTGGAATTTTCCCAAAACCTGCCAGAATGTAAGGACCCATGTCTGTCTGGCTTCCCTAGCCTTGTAACCAGGACAGAGAGCAGCCAAATGCTGTCTCTGCCAGCTGTATATTCAGAATATCATTTAAACAAAATACTTAACTAACAGCAGAAACTGTTTTGGCTTTGCTGAGCATGTGTAAGATATTTTTAGATAAAAATTCTCATTATCATTGCTGACAGAAAAGACTTGCTTTTCTTCCTGTAATAATTTCTTGCAGGTGAGCAATAAGAATTAAAATTCATATCTTAGTGTCTGTTGTGAGCCCTTCAGGAGGATGGAGAGCAAGGAAATGAAGGTCCAAAGCAATCAGAACTGTCATTTTGAATGTAGTCTCCCTACTGTTCCTGGCCCAAGGTTTTAGGTGAGTGTTCCCAGGAAAAAATAGTCACTTTGTGTAAACTATCTCTGCATTGTCTGTTTTAATTGTATAAGCATCAAGTGGCATTTCCTTCCCCAAGAAATTCCCTGGCTTTGTATTGCCAGATGTGGCCATAAGTTATACAGCTGTAAATCAAACCAGTCCCTTTCTTCATCTTGCTGGAAGCTGCTATTCTCAGATGCTCTTTGCTATTGGTTCCCCCTCAAAATGAGAAGGTATTGTTACCGTGTGACATGTAAACTTCATCTCCAGCTCTTTTTCCATTTTTCTGACCCTGATAAGCAGTTTGAAATGGTGATGTGTTACTGGCAGTGCTCCTTTGGGGTTGGAATGGTGCCCTGGCCCTGACCATATGTGTAAGTCTTCTGGCACCTCCTTCCTTACAAAATTAAGTAGATTTTTGCCCCTCTGCTTTATGCTGTTTTACATACTGCACATGCTGATGGCATCCAGCTGGTGAGTTACTGTGATCCTGAGACCTATAAAGAGCTGGATATAAAGCTGGAAAGGTAACTAATCCTGTTGAAACCAGGCACCCACTTGCAAGTTCAATTGACTTAACATGTAGGATTGCTGGATAGAGCAATTTTTCAATTCTAGATTTAACATGGAAACCTCAATTCTTATTTTCAAAATTAGGAAGGTGTGTTTTACTTCTTCATTTGCTCATTTTGTGCAGAATATCCTTCTTTTTTTGCTGTTGTTTTGTTTTTTCTCCTGAGTAGCCACTTGCAAAGTGCTCATCTTAAAAGTCATTTTCACCTCTTAGTTGCTGGAGTCTTCAGGGAACACCCAACTCTTCCTAAGGCATAAATCAATCCAGGTTTTCTCTTGAGTTACACCCATACCAGCTGAGGATATCTGGGTACTCAGTCCTTCCTGAAGAAAACAGCACTGGTAGCTACATAGAGCTTTCTGTGCATTAGCCAGATGTTGTGTCTGAATCTGGGGTCAGGTAGGAGACCTTTTTTGCAGGACACTCCCTTAGTTATGTTCTTTTTGTTTTGCAGTTTTTGCTAGTAAGCAATATTGTTCATGCCCAGTAGCTATAATAATGCTAGTAATTATTTTTTACCTCTGGGTCTGACTTTTCTAGAAAAATACATTTGTTGTGTTTTCTGTCAATGCTGTTTTGTGCAGAAGTTATTTATTTATTAAACCATAAGGAGTTAATGGAGAGCTTTCTTCAATTCTGTGTCATGCTGGAAATGCTGTCCTAAAAACGGATGTCTCTGGAAGGGCTTGAATGAAGTGATATACAGGGAGGAGCAAAGGTGCAGATAAATGTAATAATGTCTTTTTGTGACTGAATGCAGCAGCTGTCAAGTGAGTTAAATAGCAGCATTTCTCAGTGCAAAAGCTGCTGGAAGCTGATAATTATTGTGCCTTTGAGAAAGCAAAGCCCTCTCATTATAAATATGTAATGAGCTATGAATCCCCATCTCAAGCACAACGATCTGAGATTAAATCCTCTTCCAATTTGCATTGTTCAAATAATTCTATCTAGCCGGGGTCAGAGTTTGGATGGTGCATTCCCAGCCCTGGGGTTTATCCGCTGGCTCCAGGAGCAGACCACAATGTCAGACAGCTCGAAGAGGTTTCCTATTGACTCTGTTCTGGCTGTTTTCAGCTGTGCTGCTCCTTCCTGCAGTCTAATCGATGCAGCCCTCTGAGAAGTTCTCCTCCATTCTGTGCCTTGCTTGTTTCCTGGAGCTTTGCTTTCCAAACAGAAACATCCACTCAAAATGCAGTCTTGCTTTAAGCTGCATTCCTCAGAGTGATCTCTTCCCAGTTGCAAACAGTAAACCACAGCTAAAACAGTAACAGAGGGCTGCTGTGCGCAGCGAGGCTCAGCTCCGAGAGCAACATCTGGATTTGTTAGGATGAGCAGGCAGAACTCTGGAGGGTTGAGGAGCTGTGTTTTCTGGGTGTTGAGCTCTTTGGTCACCCTGTCTCCGGGCTTCATCCCGTTCACTGTGGAAACGAGATGGCCAGGTGATAGGAGAATGGCCAGGAGAGCAGGGTGGGATGATAACAGATGAAATCTGGGAAGGGATTACAAGGGGCCTTTGCAAATGCAAATCCGTGTCATTCCCAGTACCTCGAAGATGCCCCGAGGCAGTTGTCTCATTGTTAAGCCAAATGTGCTTCTTGGAATGCTGGATGATTTCAGTTTGTGCAAGTACCTGTTTTATTTGATGGCCACTTCCTCAAACAAATCATTCTTCTGAAATATGTGCAAGATTTAAAAGATTTTCCTTCAGTTGTTTCAGCAGAGTTGTGCAGTGATGTCCCCTATGTCATTGTCCCCCTCATCCCTGCTGACACTCGGAGCTCTGATGTCAGAAGGAACAAGGATGCATCAGAAGTCCCCTCACTCTTCCATTTCTGTGGGCATTAGATCACTTTGGGAACTGTGACCCTTCAGGGTCACTTTCCTTTGAACGGTGTGGTGCTGCATAAATTTGAGATGTCACCCAGTGCTGCTTGTGCTGGTGATAGCTCCGTTCTTCCCAACCTTCCGTGGCTAAGCCATTGGCAGTAGCTGCAGAGAAGTGAGCTGCCTGTGTGTTACTGGAAGTGTAACTTGACCTGGATGTCATGTGCTTTTATTCAGTAGCCTGTGCACGTGAACTTCCAAAGACCGTTCTCTATAAAAAAAACAAAACAAAACAAAAAGGAACAGGAACTGGAAAACCAAACAGATGTGGAGTGATATTTGGGCTATTATGCAAATGGCCCAGCATTGGATGAAACTTTAATTCTGCCCACTTCCAATTACATTTTCTTTCTTTTTGTGTCTTTTCTCTGTAAATTTTGCAGGGTTGTCTCTTGTCTTTCATACAGAACTTTGCACAGAGACATCAGCTGAGCTCACAGGATGAAGAATCAGCTTTTCTTCACCTGTGGTTAACTGTCAGTCCAAGTACCTTTGAGCTTTAAAGTAGATTTCTGATGAACAGGAGTTGATTTTCTCTCTTGTGCTGCATGTGCTGGAGAGCTTTTAGATGTCTGGAAACAGACATCTTTTGCTAGAACACAGATTTCACAGCTTACATCGAGTGACACTTTTTATAGCTGTTTTTGCTCTGTAACAATTTGTTTCTTTCCTCTGTAGCTCAAGGAAAGGACGGGAAAGGAGCCAAAAGCATCCTGTGAGTCAAGAGGTGCAGAAGTGCTGCCAAGCATAGGTTCCCACCATGGCAGGAACGACTCCTGGGGTGGTGAATTCCAAAGAAATGGCTCTGTGGTAGCTGGCACCGACTGCAGCAGGAAAGTCATGCAGAGACAGGAACAAGGCAGCAGGTAAGAGCCTCAGTGTCTCACTCATGCATCCAGACACTCTGTGGTTTCCCAGTCTGTGGTGTGGGAAGCATGTCAGCAGGTCATCCTTGGAACACTTGGGCTGCTGAGCCAAGTAGGAAGAAGGTGAGAGAGGAGCAGGGAGAGAGGGAGTTGCTGATTTGGGACTGCAGCACTGAGGAGGGAGCCAGGCCTCTGACTGCAAGGCTTTTGCCTCCCTCACTGAAATAGGTACCCTGAGGTACTAGATTCTTAACACTTTGGCAAGAGATTTCTTTTTCTTCTGTTTGCTTCATCCAGCTTTAGACAACTATCCCTATATAATTCCAGACTAATTCCAGCCACCTCCACTGCTGTACTGGCACTGTTCAGCCTATCTATGGCTGCATGTGCCCTGATAACTGAGGGCCTGGGTGGCCCCAAAGGGCAGAAACAGCTGCATCACCTCTCCATTTGAAATCATGTACTTGAAATAATCTTTAGTTTGGTGAGAAGTAGAGAATATTGGGTAATAAAATCAGGCTCTGATTTCAACGTATTTATTTTAAAGACAGTACCAGCCTACTGTCTTTCTGTGTCTATTGTAATGGGAAGCTGTAAAGTTTAATCTTCAAAAATCAGGCCTACCATTACCTTGAGCTCTGTGTTTTTTAACTGTCTAAAGAGTCTTCTTTCCTATTTTTCACTTGGTGCCTCTTCCTTTTGTTTCTTCTTGCTGCAACAGTATCCTTTAGTAGTCTGTATTTTAGGCTAAAAACCTCTTATCTCTTGGATGTACTGACCCCTTGGTGCCTGGTAGTGACCCCATGGCTTCTACACCAGTTTATACCAAGGATCTCTCATTTTTCTGTATCACTGTGTAAAAATATGAGTGCTTTGGAATAGATAGAGTGAGATTAATTTAACTATGTTTATATTTGGAAAAGGAACCTGGAGCAAAGCAGGGTCAGTGCTGTGCTGTTGACTCAGGCAGGATGCACAGTCCTAGCTCAGGCCAGCGCAGATGGGGCACATCAGTGGAAGCTGGGATGAAAAAAAATGTAAAGAGGAAGGGCTGGGAATGATACTGTAGCATAAATAAAAAAGGGAATAAAGCATCCTGTGCTGTCAGCACTTAGAACCATCAAGAGGAGTCAGTCAGAGCCCAGGTGGTTCCCAGCCTCCATCGCCTGCAATGGTCCTTGGGCTGTGCCCACCAAGGAGACTCACTTTTGCTTCCAATGGCTTGGAATAAAGGCACCTCTTATCCTCCAGCTGTTTTAGAGCATATTTTGGGCAAAAAAGGACAAATATTTCATTGTACAAATGTGATTGTCATCCCAGGATATTTCAGGATATTTTCAATGCTGGTTTCTCTTTCTTTCGTGTCCTTGGAACTCTCTTTGGGCCTTTCAGATGTATTTGCCTACTGGAATTTTTAAGCAGAGAGAGGAAAAGCAGTTCTCTTCAGAACTGGGGAGTGGGCTGCTTTTTCAGGAAGATTTAAGGTAGAGTGTAATTTTATGTGGAGCCTCCCATCCTTGAGGTACACTGTGGTGTTTTGTACAGTGATGTGATAAATATAGAAAGGTGACCTAGTAGGCAGAACAGAGCAACCACTCAATCACTTCACACATGTAACACTGGACAGTAAATGAAGGGCTTCAGTAGCAGCAGGGCTGGGATTCCTGACCTCTGGCAGCTCCCACTGGGGTGATTTTAAGGAGTTACTGATTTCTTTCCACCCTGCCCCTTATCAGAGGGGACAGCTCACTGCTGGCACAGGCAACAGAGAAAGGTAACTTTAAATCATCCCCACATGCCATTGCTGAACTCAGGAGTTAGAGCCAGATTGCAGTGTAGGAAAGCTTTCCTATAAACATGGCCCAATACTTAAAAACCTTTTAAATGATCTGAGCTGATGAGTGGTTTTGCTGTTTAAATCACGTGAAATACAGACCTTTGTGGAGCTGTAAAGAAAAATAGATTTAAGTCTGCACTTTTTATTCTGTTTGTCTTTAAGGTGTTAGAGTCAGTAAAACCTGCAAAGAACAAAGAGTTAATCTACTGCAGAGGATAAAAGTAGTGTTACCAGAACATGCTGTTGCCAGCCCAAAGCAAGTTAAAAATTCCTGAGAATGACCAAAAAGTACTGAGATTTCAGTCAAGTTGTAGTATCCTGTGTGATTGCTTTTTCGTCTTTCCCTACAAGGTTTTAAGAAGAAGGTTTAAATAATCAATCTGTAATGTGTGAGCCTAAAGTTCAGGAAATATTTTTGTTTTGTTAAGGAAAATGAAGAGTCTGTGCCTGTATTTCTTGTAGGGCAGTTAGAAACACCATGTCCTATGGGACTGAAGGATGATTTCATCCTTCAAAGGGAGCTTCCTAGGTCACTATGGGTCTTGAGGATGACTGAAAGGCACTTGATTTGTTATTTGGTACCCACCAAGGAAGTTTTACACCACCTGCTCCTGTGGTGTTTCCAGGTAGGATCTCTGCTCTGCTGTGGAATGAAAGGACACACCAGGTAGCAGTGCCTAGCACTCAGAAGTGGCAACTTCTCTTCTTTTTCCTGGCTGAGTGAGCACCTACCTCACCTCCAGCCAGGTGAAGTCAGACACTTCCCTGTCTTCTGCTTTCTCCTC
>VXBI01001688.1:0-30181 GCA_013397375.1 Toxostoma redivivum
GTGGGGTGTTCTGCATCCACAGCCCCCCACCTGGCTCTTTTCAGATAGTTGTAGAGAGGGATAATGTCTCTCCTGAGTGTCCTTTTCTCCAGATTAAACAACTCCAGCTCCCTCAGCTTCTCCTCACAAGACTTGTGTTCCAGACCCTTCACCAGCTCCTTTGCCCTTCTCTGGACTCACTCCAGCACCTCAATGCCTTTCTTTGAGTGAGGAGCCCAGAACAGGACACAGGATTTGAGCTGCAGCCTCACCAGTGCCGAGTAAGGGAGTGTGACCACTGTCCTGGTCCTGCTGGTCACTATTTCTGATACTGGCCAGGATGCCATTGGTCTTCTTGGCCACCTGGACACACTGCTGGCTTACGTTCAGCTGAGTGTTGACCAGCATTCTCACGTTCTTTTTTGCTGAGCAACTTTTCTGCTGGACACTCATCCCAAGCCTGTATCATTCCATGGGATTGTTGTGACACAAGGGCAGGATACGCCGCTTGGCCTTGAACCTCATACAGTTGATTTTGGTGCATCAATCCAACCTTTCCAGAGCCCTCTGTAGAGCCTTCCCTCTGTAGAGCAGATCAAGAACACCACTTGGCGTCATCTTCAAACTGACTGAAGGGTGCACTTGATCTCTTCATCCAAACCACTGATAAAGTTATTAAACTGGCTGAAATATTGAGATCTGGGTAACTCATGGCCATTTTCCATTTGTGTGTAACTCCATTTGTCACCACTCTCTGGGGCCAAACATCCAGTCAGTTCTTAAGTCAGTGAATAGTGCACTCAATCAAGACTTGAACGCAAGGAGTTGGGGGGACCACAGCCAGGGCAGCTGACAGAACTGGACAAAGGAATATTCCACATCATGCAATGCCATGCTCAGTGTGAAAACTAGAAGAAGCTGACTGAGTGAGTGGTTGCTGCTTGCAACCAGCTAGGCATAAGTTAGCAGAAGGTGAGCAATTATATTATACATCACTAGTGTTTTCATTGGTTTTGTTCCTCTCTCCTTTTCTCCTTATTTTATTACTTAAACTGTTTGTATCTGAATCCACGGGTTTCACTCTTTCTACTTCTCCTCTCCATCCTGCTGGGGCAACTCTCTCTTGCAAGACTGCTTGTAATGTCCCCTTCAGCTGCTTCAGGACCTGGGGTAACTGCTGCTGGTAACATTGGTCTCTGCTTACTTGACTCTCAGAAGGTGCCTGAGTTACCTCACTCCACCCCAGAGATCATCTCAATAAGGAGGGCTCTATGAGGACTGGTCTTCAGCTGGAGCTTGCAGGAGAACCTGGGGGGCAGGCAGCACTGCCAAAATAATTGTGTATTGGCTGAGGTAAAACACCTCAGGCTGCACTTACCAATATCTGGAAGCAGAAGGTGTTTTTCCCCATGTTCAACAGGGGCTGGTGCAAAGTGCCTAAGAGATTGGTACCCTGATTTTTCCTTACCAACACTCTCTGAGCCCAGTTCATCCATCCAAGCCATGAGCAACCAGGTCTTTCAGGAGAGCTCTGTGGGAAGCAAGCATCCAAGGCTTTATTAAATTCCAGGCAGACAACATACACAGCCTTTCCCTCATTCACTAAATAGGTTATCTTGTCATAGAAGAGGATCAAGTTGGTCAATCAGGACCTGCCTTTCATAAACCCATCCTAACTGGGCCTGATCCCCTGTTAGTCCTGTACATGCCACATGATGGCACTCATCATGACCTGGCACCAAGGTCAGGCTGGCAGGTCTTTAGTTTCCTAGATTCTCCTTCTGGCCCTTCTTGGCAATGGACATCTTATTTGCTAAATTCCAGTCAGCTGGGCTCTACCTGGTTAGCCAGAACTGCTAGTAAATGATGGAGAGTTGCTTGGTGAGCACTTTTGCCAGCTCCATGGGTATCCTCGAGTGGACCCTATCCAACTCTATAAACTTGTGTATTTCCAAGTGTTGTAGCAAGTTGCCGAGTATTTTCCCTTGTTTTATGGAGATTGTTCTGTTCCCTGTCCCTTTCTTCCAGCTTACATCTGGAAAACAAGTGGTCCTACTATTAAAGACTGAGGAAAAGGCATTAGGTACCTCAGCATTTTCCTCATCCTTTGTCACTGTGTTTTGACTGTATCCAAAAAAGGATGAAGATTTTCCTTAGTCCTCCTTTTTATTGCTTATGTATTTATAGAAACTTTTTTTTATTCTCTTCTTATATTGACTTGTTTACTCTTTAACAGCATCTGTAGAACAGGCAGGATATCCCAGGGCACCTTCAGCTATTCTAGTGAACTATGTGTTGTCTACTAAATAGAGTCTCTGTGCCTAGAAGTGAGTTTAATATTTAACATCCAGCTTAGTACCATTGTAATTGTTTTTGGTCAGCTTAGCTTGTTGAGCCCATCTCATTTGTACAGCCAAGAGCTGGATCTCTCACTAGACTCTACCAGCAAAGCAGACAGCATCTTCAGGAACTAAATTTCAAAAATGAAAACTGGCCCACTTGTGAACACTTATGCTCAGTCATATGAATGAAGACATCACATCTTGCAATGGGAGTTCTCCCTGCCAGACTCACCTGGTAAAACTGAAGAAGAATGATGATGAGATCTTGATTCTGTGAAGGATTCAGCACATTTCCATGAGGACTGCTCTGTAACATCTAATGCCCTTTTTTCCTCTGCTGCAGTTTCCAGTTAAGTCTTTCAAGTATTTCAACTTTAGGCAGTTCATGAAAAAGTGTTTGCTTTCTAGGGGCGATATCAAATTCAAGAGGACACCCAAATCCAGTGAGTGACACTGTAGAGATGTATTAATTTTACTGAGCTAACTAGAAGAAAACAGCATACTCTGTGATTTTAATGGTTTTAATTCTTAGTTAAATCAGATCAAAACTGCAGCAGTCCTTCTATCTCCAAACCTGGACTTTGTTAGAAAAGAAACACACCAAATAATAGTATGCAGAATAACACCAGATGAAACAGCTATGAGTCCAAAATTTTCTATGGCTAAAGAGAGTTGAGAACAGATTTCATTAAAATATCTCTTTTTAGGGAACAATTTGCAATCATTACAAACACAAGCACTTTTCTGAGATAAAGGACCATCATGATGGTGAAGTTCACTTTATATTATGCATTAGTAGTATCCTGGGGCATATTTATTTAGCAGAAAGTAGGTTAGGATCTGGATTGTATGATCTCTGGTTGATATTAAAAATGGCATAGAGATATACTATTTTATAAATAATAGTTAAATCAATTTTACTTTTAGGAAAACTATTCCATGAGAGTTTCCTATGCTATTATTTGAGAATTTTTGTATCAAAGAAGATAACCTGATTTTATATATTTATCAGTCTGCAAGTCATCAATGTGTGTTATGTTAAAAAAAAACAAAACAACACACTTGGAAAAAGCTTGTATTATATTAGTATAATATTGTATATTTATGCATATACTTTTATAGATAATATTGTCTATAATATAGTACAGTGCATATCTAAAAAAAGATAAATGAAAAACAATGTATTTCTATTTTAGTATGTAGCTAGAAAGGGGTAGAATAGTTCAGTTCATGGTTAGTAGAATTTAGCCAGACATTTAAAGGAGAAAATTCAAATTAAATATTCATTTATGTACATTAATCTTAGCTTTTTTGCTGACTTGAGTAGATGTTCCTGTGAGGAACATCTGATTTTTTATAAGATTCCTAATTAGAGTTGTTTCTTACTAGCAAAAACAAAACTCACAGTATTACAGGACAATCCTCCAAATAAGGTTAGAAAGAAGCAATTCCATACATGCTTTAAGTATCTGGTCCATTTAAGTGAATTAGGAGGCAGTCACTATTACCTTCAACTAGGATTTAGCAAAACCTGCAGACAAAAATACTTGATAAATAATCAGATTAGGCTGTTTAAATTTAAACACAGAGTTTATTCTGTTCTGCTCATCCATTCTTATCTATAACACAGCAAAAGAATAAATTTTCACTTCTATATTGAAGCCACACCATACCTCCTACAAGACGTGGAAATTTTATTGGGGTGACTAAGGATCAAAAAACTTAATTGTAATTCAACACCATTGTACATGTATGTACAATATAATGCTATTATTAATAATTTCAGGTTAACGTACCTGCCCTCCAGACTCTCACAGAGACATACACCAATGTAAGTTATATTCTGGGGGATAGCCATAAGGGTTGCATATATTAGAAAGCACAATGTGGAATTATAGAATCACAAATAATTTGGATTGGAAGGAGCATCTTGATGTCATAGATTCTAACGCCCACTTCAGATGTGGTCTAGTAAGGCAAAGGTCTTCAGAGCCTCATCCAGCTTGGAGCTTTGAATATCTCCAAATGAGTAATTTCCACAGTTTCTCTGGGCAGATTGTAGGCCTGATCACACACATGACAAAAAGAGTAGTTTCTTATATGTCAGGTTTTAAAGTGTTTTGGCTTCTGTCCTATTACTAAATCTTTGAGAGGAGTCCTGCTTTATTATTTTTACATCCTCGTATTACGTAGCTGTAGACAGCAATAAGATCTCCCATCACCTTTTTCTTCTCCAGCCTGCCCATCTTAGAACCTCCTTATATGGCCCCTCACTATGTAGGTGGGCTTTGCTGGACTCACTTCAGTGTACCCATGTTTTTTTCATAGTACGAAACACAGCACCGAATGTTTTACTCCAGTGCTGGACAGAGACGAAGAATCACTTTCCCTGACCTGCTGGTGATACTTTTGCTAATGCATCGCAGGATGCTGCTGACCTCTGTTGCAAGGGCACATTGTGAGTCGTAAGAGCTAATAGTTGGAGGACTGGAAAAGCCTTAGCAATCTCTCATTATCACCTATCATACGAGCTTTGACCATGCAGCAAAATTCCTAGGACATCAAGTTGGGCTGGCAAATGGTTGGACACATCCCTTAAATCTCTAGTCACTATCATTTTCCAGCATATTCCTTGCAGGTGCTTGTTTCAATCTCAGTAGGCACAGGTGTTTCCATTATGAGTGCTCTACCTTCTCACATTTCCTAGGGTAATATATATTTTTTGAAGCTGTAAATATGCAGGTGGAGAATGAGTCCTCCTGCTCCTGCCAGAAGCCATGTCCCCTGCCTTCCTTGTCATTGTCCCTGATGTTTCCTTCAGTGTGGTCTGTACCTGCAGTTTATTCTTTGTGGCTTGGGATTCAAGCTTTTGTCTCTACAGGGTCTCAGCACAGATATTTATGATATATATGATTTATGTGTGTTGTGATTTAACTCTGGAGTTAAGCTAAATCCCACTTGGTCGATCATCCCACTTGGTTTATCCTCCAACAAGGAACTAGGAAGGTCATAGGAGAGGCAAAGCAAGAAAAACACATGGGTTGAAACAAAGACAATTCAAAAGGTAAAGCAAAAGTTGTATGCTCAAGAAAAGCAGAATAATCAATAGGCAGACAGGTGTTCAGCCATTCCCAGGAAAGCAGAGCTCCATCACATGTGATGGCTACTTGGGAAGATAAATGGTGTAACTTGGAATGTCCCCTCTTTCCCCTTCAGCTTTACATGCTAGGCACAAACTCATATGATATGGAATACTCCCTTGATCAATTTGGGTCATCTGTCCAGCTGTGGCCCCTCCCAGCTTCTTGTGCACTGCCAGCCTCCTCACTGGTGAGGTGGTCTGGGAAGCTGAAAAGGCTGTGACTGCTTAGCAATAGCTAAAACACTGCTGTGTTATCAGCTCTGCTATTGTGTCACAAATCCAAAACATAGTTCTATACTAGCTACTATGAAGAAAATTAACTGTAACTCAAACAAAAAAGCAGTTTGTGTGATTCTCTGAATCTGACATCACCTTCTTCCCCTTTACTGGTGCTGAAAGGAAGAAGAGCACCAGTAAAGGGGAATGAAAGAGTTATCTATTGGATGTGAAACTGATGATGTTATCCCTGCAATAAAAAGGGAGGATAAAGAAGACAGTGCATATTCTAGAAATCTAAGCATTCATGTCCCTATAGCTAATGAAGGTTAACTCTTAGAAAAATTGATGGGAGATCATTTAAGTCATTACAAAGGCAGTAGAAATGGCAGACAGTCAAGAATGGTCTAGCTGGCCATAAATTGGAAGAGTACCAATCCCAGAGGGAACAAGAACAGGAGACACAGAAATTTTAAGTGTGAAGAGTTCTCCTTATTTCAATAAGATTAAGAGCTTCTCTAATGAATACAATTGGCAAGGGAAGTATTTAGCAATGTATAGTACCACTTAAGACATATTAAGCACTTGCACTTCCTTATGACTATTCCTTTGAGATAATTTGAAGGACAAATGATGTCTTGTGGCAGGGTAGGAAGAATGTTTTCATATTGTTTTTTCTTTCTGAATGTGGCAGAAATAGAGAAACTTTCCTGTGCAGATGATTTATCAATTTTAGGAGAAAAAGGTTTACAAGTTGCAAAAGCCATCTGTCTTTGGAAGACAGATTAGTACAGAAGAAGGACATTGAAATGTGCAGCAGGGCTGAATTTCCCATTAGTGAAGGAACACAAAGAGAATCTGCTGGGTCCATTATATATATTCGGTTATATAATGCATTTTAGTCCTGTATATCTTTGCAGTTCTTTAAGTTCCACAATGGTTAACTTCAATTTTAACAATATCAGTACAGAAATTGGAAATTAGGGGTTTTTTTAAATAGCTTCTAACCTGAAAGCAAGCTATTAACATATTGTACGGCCCACTTCCACCAAAGTACTTAAAAAGATATCCTTTCTCTCTGTGGTGTGTAAGTAGAGGTAGGACTCCTGGAGTGAATAAGTTCTAACGAGGCAGGAGGACATTCTGTCAACATAGTTTGCACAAACTTTCTGATTTTAGGTCAGGATCACCAATTCTACTTCACTATCACCACACTGTCTCAACCCAACCCCCAATAAAGAGTGATGAGCAGCTTGCAGGCTAAGAACCTTGAAGAAAAGTGAATCTGCTTTGTATCAGAATAGGCAGTTTTGTTATCAGTGCATTCATATGGGTCTGCAGCAATATAAATTGTCCCTTCTGCCCCTTCTGTTCCTTGCCTCCTCTCTGAAACCTAGGACAGAGAATGTCATCAGCTGTCAAGTAAGCTGTAGTGGCCTTACTTTAGAAAGCATCCAGTCCTATTGAAAGTGAGAGAGAGTTTATCAAGGCCCTAGGTAATTCATCTCATAGTCACTGTGTATTATTAGGTCCTGTATATGGCCATTGGTTATAAAAACTTACCTAGATGACATAAAGGAATGGTCATAAGACTACCCGAAGAAGGAGTTGGAATGTAAGTAGAAAGATTTTCAGAGGAATCTGAAGGAAACTCCTGGAGATTTTCAAACCGTTTTACAGAAAAAAAAGGCATTTTTTGAAGAATGTTGTTTTGTTACTCTCTATTCAATAAACCTAGGCAAATTTTTGCCCATAAATTTAAATCTCAACAGTTTTTTTTAAGAGACAAGGTTCATCCTGAAATGCTTAAACACAGATGAACAGAAATACAATTTTCTGGAATTATGACATTGGAAAGACACTTGAATTAATGTAGACAACAACTGATAACATGACTTGTAATTCATGCAAATAAAATTGTCGAATGAAATCTCAATTTTATTTTCTTTTGCTTTGTTTTAATTTAATAGGGATTTTATTTCATCTATTTATTAATTTATCATATTGTTTATTGATGTGGTCACTTTTAATGGCCATCAAGAATACTGCCAAAGGGCTTGTACAACAAGGTCTTTTGGACACATTGAACATACAGTCCAGAGAAAATTTCAGGGGATATATCATTAGCATGCTAAACTACTGAACAGCCATAATTTTGGATTTCATCAGTTCATCAGTTCTGAATTTTTTTTTTTTGCATTTATAATCTTAATTAAAAAACAAATAATTTTTTTCCTCATTGTGTCTAAATATTTTTCCAGGTATAAATTTTGTGCTCAGGGTCTGGAAAGGTTCCATGTTACTGTTGAACTTGCAAGTGTGAGCCTTTCTCGAAAGTGGAAGTTTCTGCTTCTTTTGTCCAAATTGGCCTTGGACCTCCTGCCATGTTTATCATATGTATCAGTCAGGTTCACTAGACACTCATACAAAATACTTTCTATTCTTGTTTGGTGAAAGTCCCAATAATACTAAGAAGGTGATCTAACCACAGAAAGCTGCCAAAATGAAATTTGTCTGCCAGTCAAGCGTGAATTTAAAAAGAAATATGACTGCAAAGTCCATAAAACATTGTTTTAAGTGATTGCAAATTAAAATCTCTCCAGCAGATGGAAAAGTGGGACCACCTGGCAATAGGCCAGAAATCATTTTTGTTTTGCATTTAAGCTTTTTTGGATGTGTGCCATCAAACCAAATCCAGCATCTGTTTCTGCAGCTGCTACACAGGGAAACAATAATTCCTCAGGCTAAAAGTTGCACAACAACAAATATCAAAGTAACTCAATTGATGAATGATCAGTAAGGGAAGGAGAATTCTTAAATGTCACCCTTATGATCTGTGAATTGAAATAAAGGTAGTGAATTTAAAGAGATCTAGTTTAAAGCAAATCTCAATATTGATAGAATATAATTTTGCATTCTCAAAGAATATTTTCCTACTTTAATTCAAAAAGACACAGATGTATATGTGCAAAGTACTTAGCATGAGTGGGAAAGTTATGTTTCATAAATCACTCCATCTTCCTTGTAAATCATTCTATGTCCCATAGAATGCCTTATAATATTTATCTTAACATAGAGCTCAGTACCTTAGAAAGCAAAGCTCTGCATACAAAATGCTTTGATCTTCTCCATTGGTTAGATAATGGTCATAAGCTGTAAACTGATTCAAAAAACCTTTAACTATATTATAGAGAGGATCAGTGTGAAGGTTGGAGCAAGACAAGATTCTTATTGTATAGACAATACAAGAGATAAGTACAGTAATAAGGAGCTAATAGCTCCTGCATCTCTATTAGTAAATTTCTTCTTGCTTCCTTGTTATACTCAAAATCTTGCTAAGAATATAAAGGAGCACTTTTTCTAAGAGTAAAAGCCTTCTATGTGGAACCCATAATTTTTTTATTAGTCTAATTAAGGCCTTAGAGTATAATCAAAAGGAGTTATTATTACAGTTACACTGAAGCTAACACATTCAGTAATATAATGCAAATACATATATATTATATCCACTTTTCCTCTGGTGTTATATTTATACTTCCTTTGACTCCTAAGGTCTACAGCTTTGGTCTTCAAGAAAAATTGGTCTGAGGAGTAATGAAAAGTCACCAGTATCCTGAGGTTCTTGCTCAGAAAAATATGATTTTGACGGTAAAAATTTATTCCTCCAAGGTCTTGGGTCCTCTTTTAAAATTATTAATTTTTCAATACATATGTTTGTGCATGAGATAGTGTCATGAAAAGAAAGAACTCGATAACAGATTTAAGAGATGTGAAGCTTTTAGGATTAAAATCAGGTGGGTCATATTGTCGGAGACATATGTGGGGTCTCTTCTCAATGCATTCTAAATAGAGTTATTCTCATTTTCATTCAATCCATGTGTCCTTTCCCATTTTAGAGTTTTGCTGGCATGCCCTATTCTGTGCGTCAGTTTCTAGACACACCTTTTTTTCTGTTTTTCTTTTGATATCTTTTGAAGCCACCTTATAAATATTTCAAATGTTTTCAGATTGGTTTAATTTTAAAAGCTAGTAATTTCAAATTTTAGATGACTTTTATCTGGTTTCCTGCAGCACTTTTGCAAGCTTGGCATCACTGTTGCTGTCAGTGAGTAAGATACAAATGAGAAGCAAACACACTTGAGCACCATCGTGGCTTGGGGATGGAATGCTGCCAGCCTCCTGTTCTTGCCTTTAGTTCACTGAACAGTAACTTTGCCGCTATCCGTGATTGAGAAATAAATTTTCACCTTCATTTATTCAACATTGTTATAAACAGGCTACACAGACACTGTCCTTAGATAAAGTCAGCATAAATTGATACATCAGCTTCATCAAATGAAGAAATTGAAGTCCATTATTTCCCCCATACTTAACAAAACAAGGATCACAATGCTATAGAATAACTTTGATTTTAGCTACCATAAAAACACTTTGATGATGAAAGTATTTCCTCTTTCTACATTCCTAAAGGGACTTGAGCAGCTGGTCCACTTTCACAAGAGAACTGAGAAGGAAACAGTCATCAAAAGGAAAATGTCATTGCCTGGAGGGCAAGCAGCTGAGGTCACATGTTTTGTTTGATTTGAAGAAGAAAAGGCTGAGGAATGACTTCATCACAGACTGCAACTTCATCAAAATGGATAGTGGAGGGGAGGTCCTGATCTTTTTTCTCTAATGAGCCCTGACAGGACAAGAGGAAATACAATGAAGCTGTGTGAGAGAAAGTTCAGTGAGGACACTAGGTAAGTTTTCTTCACCCACAGGGTGCTCAGTCCCTGGAACAGCTATCCAGGGAGATGGTTGTGAAACCAAGCCTTTCAAAGTCCAGGGAGCATCTGGTGGTTGTTCTTAGCCATGTGGTTTACTTTTAGGTAGTTCTGAGAGAAATGGAGAGATGGGCTTGATGTTTCTTACAGGTTCCTTCTGATGAGATATTCTATTATTCTCTTCCCCCAAAGGGGAAAATCTTATCATGGAGAAGAACTGCAATATTATGAACTGTCTAGCAACTAGGTTACGAAACATTTTGCTTTCTTTCTTTTGGATTTTTGTTTGTTTGTTTTTTGTTGGGGTTTTTGTTGTTGTTGTTTGTTGGTTTGTTTTTTTTTTCCCTCTGTAGATTATGGAACCATAGGGCAAGTCTGACATATAAAACAAAGGCTTAAATTTAGGACTTTTAGTTTACATCCTCATATATTAAAAAAACTGTCTATCAAAAATCCATCTTACCAAAAAAATCAGTTGAAAGTGTTATTTTTTCCAGATGCATGTAAGTTCAGATTTTAGCAATTCAGCTTCAATAACTCCCCAAATGTTGCGGTTTAGTTATTTTCATTGCTGTACTTATTTTAAAGTTCATGGTTTTTCCCTGTTACCCCCCTATGTTACTTTCCCAGTTGGTCCGCTCCAGATCCCCTCTTTCCCGCCGTTGAAGTTGTTTACCTCCCAAAGCCCCTCCCAACCTTCCCGAACATTCCTTGTCAATCCCCTAAGCCCTATCCCCTCCAAGTTNCACTGAGTGGGCTAGCCGGGGGAACGCACACCAGGAGTGGGTGTGTGAGTGGACAGTGGGCAGCGACACCCAAAGGATGAAAATTGATTCCACCATGAGGATCTTTTACTGCTGATACCCTAAAATTTCAATATTTTTCCATCTTTTTCATCCAGAAACACAATTTATTGATGGTGTAGCTATTAAATAAATCAGAGTATTATTTTTTCTGTGAAGGTACATATCATGGAGATCATGTTTCTTGTGCATATTAAATATGAAATGTGAATTTGATCATGAAAACTCTTCACTTGTTTAAAAGACAAGAAATAAAAGAATTTATTTTTTAAAATTTTTTCTCATATTTATCTGTTCCAAACATTATTTTTTTAAAATAACTATTAAGATAGAAAATATTCTTCCTTAACATCTTTTAAAAAATCACTATATTTTCTGTATTAAAAGGTTTTGACTTCTTTTTTTTTTTTCTTATGCAGGTAATGTTCTTAGCCACACATGACAAGAAAATATCTCCTTGGCAGTTCCAGGAAAATGACAATATTCTAGAGAGAAGAGAATTAACTGGAAATTTCTTCATAAAATTCTGCTTCTTCTGACTAAGAATAGTCACAAAATGAAATTTAATTTTAAGATTGTAGCTTATTAGGATAAATGTTCATATTTTGCATCTTCTGTTTCCTAGAATTTGAAACAATGAGGCAGTCAGTTTGCCATTACTAAGAACCAGGTTCTAATTCTTGTTTTTATAGAATTGTATTAATTTCAGTAAAAAAGCAAGATGGTTACATTGCATTTTAAATATCTATCAGAATGTCACCTAGTTAAGGCCTTCTTTAATAAGTCTTAATAAATTAATTATTTACTAAAACAACTAAATGTTGTCAAAGGTAGAGTAGCTTCAAACATTGGGAGAAAGATTTAATTCTGGCATTAAAAGTAAAAAGAAAATGTCATTTTTACATCAATTTTTTTACCTGGATAACAAATAAAAAACCAATAAAATATTGGTTTTTGCCTGCTGTACAATACAAACAGAATCCTTCAGGCTGGTTGTAGACACAAAGAGCAGATGTTTGATTTAAAACAAGGATGTAATGCCATGCCATAGCAAAAGGAGGGCGGCTTAAGGAAATGACAGCACTAACGTTCTGCTACCTACCACTAATGAGAGTTGGCAACATAACAGTGTATGTCATTATAAACTGTCATCATGAAAAATTATAAGAGACACCAGCTTGCCAGAGCTGTTACATTTGCTGAGGCCCTTATATTTAAGTTGTTGTTCTGCTTGCAGAAGGGAAGGAAAAAAAAAAGACAAGTTAGAATAGTCTTCCTTTTTAAAAGGAAAATCTTTCTCCTAGACTTTTTCTGCTTCTTATACATTAACTCATTGCAAACCTTATATACTAAATGAAAACATTATATTTTCTGGCATTAAGTAGACAAGATGATCATATTTGTTTTCATGTGAGAAAAATTCTTATTAAAAAAAATGCAAAATTCAGTGGACTTTATGGTGTCCTCAAGAGTACACTAGGGAACATTTTTTAAAAAATGTACAAGTTAGGTCTAGATTTGTTAATTGTAGAACTGGAAGAAAACCAAAAATATCAAACACAAATCCACTTGAGCTAATTAATCTGTTGCAAAACGCTCCCAAGACAAAGGTATTTTCTCTGTCACGGCATTATGCCATCTGAGCACACTTCCTCACTTGGTGATTATGTGGATATTTCTAGAACAGTGTTAAAAAATTATCCCTATTCTAAGATATTCAGAAATAACAGAGAGAAATTCAGAATAAGAATGCAGAAATTTGCTTTATTCCAAATTACCACTGTCCCTCAGTATGTTTTTATTAATTACATGGATAGTGGGATTGAGTTTGCAAACTCAGCAAGTTTGCAGATGACACCAAACTGAGTGGTGCAGTTCATATGTTTGAAGGAAGAGATGCTATATAGAAGAACCTTGAAAAGCTTGAGGAATGGGCCAAGATGAAATTCTTAAGGTTCAGCAAGGTCAAGTGTGAGGTCCTGCCCCTGCGTCAGGACAACCACCAGTATGAACACAGGATGAACGGATTGATAACAGCCCTGCAGAGAGGATTTGGGTGTAGTGGTATGTGAAAAATTCAACTTCAGCTATCAGTGTGCACCTACAGATGAGAAAACCAACTGTACATCCTGGGCTGTAAAAAAAACCAACAGTGCCAGCCTGTTAAGGGAGGTGATACCCCTTACTCTACTTTACTCTCATGAGACCCTCATCTGGAGAACTGCTATAAGAAAGTCATGGACCTGTTACAGCAGGTCTGAAGGAAGGTCAGAAAAATTATCAGAAGGCTGGAACGTATCTGATATGAAAAACAGAGAGAGTTGGGGCTGTTCAGCATTGAGAAGGCTCCAGGAAGACCTGACTGTGGCTTTTCAATACTGAAAGGGGGTTTACAAGAATGATAGAGAAAAACTTTCTAATAAGCCCTCTAGTGAGAGGATAAAGGCAAACAGTGTTTAAGTGAAAGAGATTCAGGTTATATGTAAGGAAAAAAATTAACATGAGGCTGGTGAGATCCTAGAACATGTTTCCCAGAGAAGCTGTGGCAAATGGAAGTGTCCAAGGCCAGATCAGATGGGGCCCTGAGCAACCTAGCCAGGGAAGATGTCCCTGCCACGGTAGGGGTATTCAAACTACATAATCTTTAAAGTTCTTTCCTTCCCATGATGCTATGATCCATACTTATTTCTTGTGTGTCAACCATTGCACTAAAGCACACAGAAAAGGAGAATGGCTTCATGCTGTGATTTGTCCCATTAAGTCTTTTTATAGTTTTTAAGTTTGTAACATATATCAGAAGGAAAAGGAGTCTGAGGTCTTAATATTGTTGTAATCTTAGTGCTGAACACTTTTAAAGGTGTACTTCCTCAGATGGAAAAATAAAGCCTGTAAGGAGAAAAACACATAAAATTAAAGAACCAGACAGTGCTGGACAAATGGATGTAATTACTTTCAGATTTAAAAAATATTCTAGGTGAAACATACTTGGAAAGATAACCCAAGGATTAGTGCAGTTTATGAATACCTCCTCCTCAGTGACTGACATTTCAAAGGATATATCTTTCAAGTTTATTAGGAAATGAAAAGCAATAACCAATTTACTGTGACCTGTAAAACAATCCTTGTATATGACTGTGGAAAATAGGTACCAGAAGTGTTAAAAAATCAAAAAAAAACCAAAACCAAACTGAAAACAGAAATAAACTGAAAATATAACAAGATATAATGTGATATGAAGGACTTACCTGTCAAGTAGTATTCAGTGTACCGTCACTTACGTAACCCCATTTCCCTTGATATTTTATATGGAAACAAGAAAAAAAGCTCCAAAATCTGTACAAGCATCACAATACTTTTAATCTATTTGATCTCTTCTTGACCTTATTAATCTCAGACACACAAAGCTGAGCATTTGCATCTTATTATGAAACCAGGATGATAGAAATCAGTCATTTTCATCCCCTACTTATTTATGGGTCACCCATGTGACAAAGCCTACACATCATTTTAATCTTAACAAAACAAAGAAATTAAAAACTGCAGTTAATAGTTCTAATAGCACCTTAAGATTGATGCCAAGGAGTTTCTGTGACTTTTATAAAAAATTTGAGTTGGATTAATTTTGCCTAACTTTAAATAGCCACAGCATAGATAAGTCCATGTTTGAGACAGAAATCTAGTATTTTCAGTTAGAGAATAAAAATAAGAAGTTTATGTGAGGTTTTGTAAATGTTAGTTTGAAATTACTTGTTCTCTGAAAGTGACTGTTTCATTCTTTTGATTATAAAGAGAGTGAAGGTACCTAGCTCATGTGGAGGATGAATAAAGAAATCACTTGAAGTAGAAATGCATTTCTTAAATTGGTCTTCATTACTGAAGAAAACACTGAATTATTTGCTTAACACAGAAGATAAAAAGGAAGATATGTCTCATGCTCTAAACCTTTGTAAGTGTGCTTACCATCACAAAAAATGGTCCCACTGAAACCCTGAACATCTTGCACAGCTGTGTGGAAAAATGTTGATAAAACAAAGTAATTCCCCACAAACACATCAAATCCAGGAATTTTACATTATTTAAATCCCCTGTCATGTCAATGAAAATACCTGAAAATCACTGTCTTTCAGGAAAAAAAAAAAAAAAAAGTGTCATTAAATTAAGCTATTATAACAAGTATTTGGAGAAGACCAGACGTATATCTTTTTTAGAAGATTCTTAACAAGTATGCATTGTGGAGTGAAACAAAAAGTATATTCTGTTTCATGTAGATTACTCTGAAAATGAATTCTATTATATGCCTATTTATTAATGCATGTTTATAATGCTTAATTATTGCAGTGAAAAAACTCTGTGTGTATATGTGTATATGTATTTAAATTACATAGATAAATTAATGTCTTGTCTGTAAGCACAGGAGTATGCTGAAAATTATCTATGCTGATATTCTTCATAAAACCCATGCCTAATTGAAGAAAAGGATTCAATTCCAGTGGTATAATAGAAACAAAAACAGTTTTCAAACTTAGCTAAACAAACTGTTTAATATTTAAACCAGTATTTATGAGAAGCAGCAGGTTTGTTTAAGAATATAGACTTTGTAGATTTAGATATTGATGCATGAGAAAGAGAAAACAAAAAGCAACAAGTTAGAGATCCACTCTAATTAAATTAATCTCCAGCAAGTGAAATAAAAAAGTCATTGTGAAAATTAGTTTAGTTCTAATGTATCATATAATGGTCATTGAGGATTCTCTTTTCTCTTCTCTTCTCTTCTCTTCTCTTCTCTTCTCTTCTCTTCTCTTCTCTTCTCTTCTCTTCTCTTCTCTTCTCTTCTCTTCTCTTCTCTTCTCCTCTCCTCTCCTCTCCTCTCCTCTCCTCTCCTCTCCTCTCCTCTCTTCTCTCTTCTTTTCCTTAACTTGATTGTCCCTTTTACTTCTGTCTCAACAGGCAGAGACATCACTTGATCATGCTAACAGGATCAGCAAGCTGAATTTTCTCCAGAGAAACAAGAATGTAACATCTGGGTCCCAGAAAGCACTTTCTTTAAATAAATGTCTGAAGAGATCAAGCACTTTTGAGACTTCAACAAGACTCACAAACATATCAAGAAGACAGGACAGATGGGAAAGAGTAACAGTTACAGGCATTGCTCCTCTGCCAGTGTCCTATAGACTGAACAAAACATATTTTGGCCTTCTGAAGCCTAAGGCATCAGACATAACTCATCTCTCTGTGACAGAAGGCAGTCTCAGAAAAAACAGAGCTCAGATAACCAAGGAGGATTATTGGACAAATTTGACTAGAAAGAGAAAAGAATCAACATAACTGACCCCTGAGAATAAGTGGTGTAGTTCTCAAGTCAAAACAAAATACTGTGGAAAATATTAGAATATTTGATTGCAGCAAAACGATCCCCTTTGTTCTGCCTTCTGGACTTGGAAGAGCTGAGCTCTTTATGATTCCTGAGCTACAGCTTTACCATAGCTCATGAAAGTAAACAACCATCAATCTGGAAAATACTCAGGGGGAGATGGAAAAAAGTTAACTGGAAACCTCTGGAGTTTCAAAACTCTCAACAGAATGTGCAATGGCACTTAATGAGGGTGAGACTGCTTTAGTTTCTGCAAATTTTTGGTTAACATGAGTATGTAAAAGTTTTAAGGTCTTTGAAAGCTGAGTTCATTACAAAGGAAGCTGTTTTGCCTCCATTACAAAGACTAAAAAACCAGCCAGTGATTGGGAATATTTTATCTAATATCTATAAAAGCAAATCATCACTGTTGCTAAATCCTATAGGAAAATAACCCAACCAAAGGGAAAAAAACCCCCAAGTGTTGATAGAACATTTATAATAATAATCAAAGATTTTATTGCATATTTTTTTTAATATAGTTTATATAGGCCTATATTTGGAGTAAACTTAAGCAATGTATTTTACCTATTTACTCTCCATCATTAATTATTTTTATTTCAATGCTACTGCAAAAAATTGTGACAAAGGCCAGTTTGGGCACCTGTGTTCAATGATAGAAAAAGCTAATTAAACAAGGTTTCCTGATTTTATTTAGAATAATCAATAATTTATCTTCTGATGCAATAATCATTATTATGACAGCAATTTCCATGGAACTTCCTCCTTTTTCACAGATTTTATTTCCTTTTTTATTGTTCATGCCCTATTTGTAGACTAGAAATAGGTCATTGTCTTATGCTGTGTTATGTATCAAAAATACTCTACCTAAACTAGGAGATAAAAAAGGCCAGAGAGCATTTGAAAGCCCTTCAGATCAGTAAGATGGTGTAGATCATGTCTGAACATCTAAAATACATGGCAGAACCTCAGCTGTCAACCACAAATGAAAACATGTGTGGGACACTGCTAGTTTTTCATGGACCATAATAGTACCAGTGTCCATGCTAATAACTTGATAAAATAAACAGCCATGTGCCAGTGCTTAGACTGTGATCTGGTCTTTTTAATTCACAGATGCAACTGAAAAGTACCACCATATGTGCTGTTCTGTGAATCCAAGGTGTCTTGGTCTTTTAACACTCTTTATTCACTAAAGCCCTAGAATGGATAATGCACATGTTCAGGGTACTCAAGGTAACCCTCAACCACAAAGATTTTCTCAAGGACTAGTTTTCTAACTGGCTATAATTATCTCAAATTTATATAACACCTTTTAAATTTTCACTTTTTTTTTTTTTTACCTTAGGTCTTAAGACTTTATAATTTATTCTATTTAATTTCCTAGATTTAAATCCTCTCTTTTTTTTTTCTCATTCCTCGTGTATTATGGATTTATAGTTCAATTCTTCTTCCAGAATTAGCAGAACTATCAAAAGCACTTATTTACCAGTGAATGGATGCTTGTCAGAAATTAAGTAACCTTCTAGCTGTCTTCCTTTCTCTTGGCAACCACTCCTGACTTAGAGGAGTGCTTTTCCATATATTTCAGATTATCCCTGATTTATCTAAGAAATTGGAATTTGTTGAATTGCTAAACTTCTCCCTCAAACTTCCTTGAGTCTCATGTTTATATGTTGAAGATTTTTGTTGTTTATCTTCTTTGTGGTGTTTTTCTGGTTGGTTGGTTGGTTGGTTGGTTGGTTTCATTCCATCTTCTCAGGTTCATT
This sequence comes from Toxostoma redivivum, assembly GCA_013397375.1. Classification (NCBI taxonomy): domain Eukaryota; kingdom Metazoa; phylum Chordata; class Aves; order Passeriformes; family Mimidae; genus Toxostoma; species Toxostoma redivivum. The sequence continues at coordinate 18,389 of VXBI01001688.1, forward strand.
TTAGCTATGGTATTTGATTTTGTTCATTTACCAGTAAGACTTCTGAAAGCTGCCAGGTCTGCCTTCATCCATTGCCTGAGAACCAGCTACTAACAAGGACTAGTTTAAAAACCCTACTGTGTACAATATAGTTGCTGGCTCAAGATGAAGACATTTGTGCAAAACAAGAACAAGAGTCAGGTTGCCTCAAAGATTAATGTTATGATGTAATTTGCTGAAAGAGAAGGTGTCATTCCTATGGTATTTGTCTCCGAGAGGTGAAGGAGGAAGAGGAATGAGACAAATATCTATTGTAGGGATTTTGTGCTTGTTTATTATTTGCTTTTCCCAGACAATAATCCTCTCCTGTTGTCTATGTAGTGATACCCCAGAAATAGGATTGGTAGAATCTACCTACATATAGATGGCATTCCTGATTCTTTTACATACATTGTGGTGTAACATTTTATCTTGTATATATTTTTGGCAGCTGTAACTGTCCATTAGCTTAGCTTGATAGGATTTTTTCATATAGTCAGGTTAACTTCAAATAGCTTATTTATAAAACAGTGACCACATTATGAAAGGAACTTTAATTCTGTGCCAAAACACTAAACTCTTGTCTTCCCACCATATCTGAACCTGTTTCAAGCTTAGGATAATAAAAAATTATATCTACTTTTTTGGTATATCTACGTCTCCATTCTTTTTGTGTTTATTTGTTTTCTTAAGGTGGAAGTTTTATGTCTTTTGTTTGTGTAAGGCCGTAGTGAAACACTTTGTTCCACTGGGAAGAGATTGTCCTCCTGAGACTTGCACTCACATTTAGCCTGCAGAGCTATGAGATACTGGACTGTAAAGCTGTGACATTTTTTATGAATAGAAACACTATTTTAGCTCCTTTAAAGATATTTCTGTGGCTCCCTCTGGGCACTATACAGTCAAACTGAGATTCAAAAATAGATCCAATTAAATTTTTAAAGACAAACTTTTGCAATTTCTTTGCTTATGCTGAGAAAACAGAGTGTCAGGCTGTAAGTATGTGTGGGAAATGGGCATTTCAGCTGTACCAAAATAAAAAGAGAAATAAAGAAAAAAAAATTAAAAATGCTCTAAAATCTATCCTGAATGTCACGGTAAATATACTTCTTACATTAATTTATAATGGAGTAAATATATATAAACATTTTCTTCTTCCTTTACAATACAGGTTAAAGCCTCCCCGCTAATCTCTTTTCCAAATTAAAACAATCCATTTGAGGAAAGAACAAAAAAGATACTGTAAAGGAGGCTATTCTTGAAATACCATGGTGTTAGGGTGTCCCTGACTGGACAATAGGTGCCCACCAAAGCCACTCTATCACTCCCCTCCTCAGCTGGACTCTTCTGGAAGAGTATCAAAAGGCTTGTGAGTCAGGATAGAACAGAGGGACATCACTCATCAGTTGTTCTCACAGGCAAAGCAGATTCAGTTTAGGGAAATTAGTTTAATTGATCACAAATCAAAATCGGAGTAGATAAGGAGAAAAGAAAAATCTTAAAACTTTCCCCCTGCTCCTTCTTTTTTATTTGGTTTAACTCTACTCATGACTTTTTCTGCCTCATCCCCTGCCCAGAAGTAAAAGAAGATTGGAAATGAGGGTTTTAATCAGTTTGTCCATTACGTATTTCTTCTCCTTCCTCCTCATGGGGAGGACTCCTCATATTCTTTCTCTGCTCCAGTGTGGGATCCCTGCCATGATAGACAATCCGCCCAAAACTTCTCCACCACAAGTCCTTCCCAAGGACTACAGCTCTCCATGAGCTGCTCCAGAGGGGATCCTTTCCTAATTCTTTGATAGAACTCAGTATTTTCACCTACTGTTTGGTTTAAATATTTGAATAATGTAGCTGTAACATTAATTCTATGTTAAAAATTGTGTAGACTAATTAGGTTACATACATTGATATGCAACATTTGAAACACGCAAAGTTCTCTTCTCTTCTCTTCTCTTCTCTTCTCTTCTCTTCTCTTCTCTTCTCTTCTCTTCTCTTCTCTTCTCTTCTCTTCTCTTCTCTTCTCTTCTCTTCTCTTTTCTCTTCTTTCTTGCTTATTTAGTGGAGAGGGAAATGATATAGAAGGAAATTATATATGCCCATAAGGTCTACATTAACATCTGCTTCAACTCATCTTTATGAAAGAAATTTAATATTTAAATTTTCAGGACTATGTGAATATGCATACTGTGCTCATTCTTCACATCCTTGTATTTCTGTTCTGTATCGCAGCTCCAGTCAGCTTCCCTGTATTCCTGTTTTCTGTTAAAGTCTTAAATTTATTTGCTTCTGGTCAAACTTTTTTTAGTCTAATGATAACATATGACTTTTAACATTCTTTATTGTGAACTATTTGCAAGAATTTTTTGTTACACCTATGAGTAAAAAAATCCAAAGCAAAATTTCAAAAAGCTGTAATTGGTATTTACTAATACAGGTAGAAAAACTACACTCAGTCTGGTCTCTAATGATGGACATGTTTATGCAGCATATGTTAAATAAAAACTTAAAATTCACATAATACATTTTTACTCAGGATGAGCCACCAATGCTATCTGTATTTAATGTAAGCAAATACAAACTGAATATTATGCAATAGTTTCTAAGATTGGAGTTGATGGTCCCTAAGAACTATACTAGAATTATTTCTGGAGCTATAATAGTGTTACACAGCTGGAACAATAGTCTGAACAAAAAAACAAAAAACAAAACAAAACAAAAACCAACAACAAAAAATAACCCAAAAAACAAACAAACAAACAAACAAAAAAACTATTATTTTGATTCCTATATGCTATTGGATGAAAAACAATCATATAATTCCTTTTTTATTTTCCTAACATACTCTGGTGCTTCTAACAGCTGTTCAACAACAGATACACACATAAAATACACACATAAAAATCCATTACAATCCATTGTTTTTCCAATAATTGTTCTGTATTGTTATTCTCACACAGTCCGTAAAAGGCTTATTTTGCAATGCTGTTTCCCCCAGAGGAAAGGGAATTAAAAGAAGTCAATTAAAGAGACTTTAAATTCTTAGCAACTCTTACAAAACAAACTAGTAAGTTACTATTAAAAATGGTAAAAATAAAAAAAAATATCCATTTTTAGACCCATAAAATCTAAATCTGAATTTCTTTCCCTTCATGCAGGATTACATTATTTCCCTCTTGGATTTAAAACCCATTGAAATCAACTGAAACCTTGATAAGGTTTGGCTCAGGTCGTCTTTATGAACATTATAAGATTTTATGATGTTTGCAGAAAAGCTAATAAAAATAAGTTTTGAATTTGTTTTCCAAAATGATTCACAAACCCATCATCTGATCAATGAGAAATCAATGGTTAAATCCACGGACAACAATCTTACTATCTGCATTTGAGCCCAGACCACATCTACCTACACAGCGAGCCAGACGTGGGTTGTGCAAATAAATGTAGGTCAAACAAATTCAGAGTATCTAAGTCAATTCTACCAGCTGAGGAGCTGGCTCACTAGCTGCACTAGTCTTGAAGAGCAAGACAGGCTATACATGTATTCACTTAAAATATTTTTTGCTTCTGCCTGAACTGTTCTTACCCTAAGTAATAGCAGTAAACCCATTTTTAGTGATTTTGTTTATTGGTAAAGAAAGAAGTTGTCTTTTACAAAAAATGTAATTTTGAACAGTGTGTTGTCTTGGTAATTCACTTACATATTTGATGTGTTAGCCTACTGGTACCTGACCGCAATGGAAACTGCTATGCCTCAATTGATATGTTCTTTTCACTCTCATTCCAGACCCTTAAAGCTGGACTCAAATGCTTGTAATGTTAACAGCTGTTCATATTTACTTTTCACTCATCTTAAAGGCCCTAACACGCCCAGGAGCAGGGCTGTGAGTTCACTGATATTGCTATTTACTTCCCAGGAAAAGTGTACATCATGTGTTGACCTCCGTTGGAGTCACTCTGTTCTTAAGCTTCTTCCCTTGTGGGATAAAGATTGGTCTTGCAAGTACCAGCAAGATGCACTCTTATTGACATGCATTTTTGACATTTCCCTCCTCAGGCAGTCCTTTTTCTCAGTCTCTCACTTTAATTCAAAGTGTCTTTTCAAGAGCCAGAAGGGCTGGTTGACACTTCTGTTTACACCTTTCTCTATTTTTGGAACTTAACCACATTATGTGATTTTAAAATTCATATTTAAACTAGTCTGCATCAAAGATTATAATATGTTCAGAAGGTGGAAAAACTTCCCAGAAATGGTTCTGCTTTCTTTGAATTATTTACAGACACATTGTCATCTCTATTTTCACTCCTTAGCACTCACTGATACAAAATTGTCTTAGGATCAACATATATGAGAGTTGTCCAGAAAGACTCCACAGTGAAATCTCGGGCACTCCTTGACAACTTAATCTGAGGAGATGAAAGGTTGGCACAAGGATTAACTGGACATTTGCAAAAAAGGGCCACACCAAAATTGCATGTAATGAAAGCATTCTCAGCTACTCTATGGCAATCTGTACTCAGCCACTGTAGCTTCCCTGCTGCAGTGACAGAAATGTTTCTTGCTCAGGTACCATTAGTAGGCTGATGTAAAGAGACCTCTCTCTGCAGAGAGATATCACTCCTATTCAAGCAAGGCAATCATTGTACAGACAGATGAGGAAGGGCACCTCTCACATATGGCTTTTGCCATTGCACATTTTCATTTTTTAATAATGTAACTTTTATCCTGAACAAGCTAACCTAAATTTTATGACTTTTCTCCATAAGCATTTAAATATCTTTAGTTTTACTTATACTGTGAGTTGTTTTTTGCTTGGCCTGTATAAAGATACAATTTATCTCCAGTGGCACTATTCTATGGAATACATATAATAATGAATTATTTAATAAGGTCATAAATGTCACCACGTTCCCTATTCAGACCAAACTAGAATCTTCCTGGACACTGGGGTATGTTCCTACTGGAAAATCTTGTTCTTCCATTCAGGACTTTCCAGTGGAAAAGATGATTAAACAATTCCTCAAATACAAAAGGCGAGCATTAATTAACATTGTGATCTGAAAAATATATGAAACAGATTCTTTTTCTGCACAAAAATAGATAGATTCTTTGGAATTGAAACCAATCAAGTAGTACTAGTGAATCTAACACCTTTCAAGTATTAAATGCAGTTATGTACAAGCAAGTCCAAAAACTTGTAATGTCTTTTATTCATTGGCATTCAAACTTTATTTTTCTGTGTCTTTCTCATAAACTGTTTATAAATTGATTACTTGGACTTTATACAGTATTATTTGAACTTCATGATAGATCATTGAAACATCTGCTTTATAACATAAACCAAGTAATGAACAGCAAACAGCTTATGGAAAATGAAAACATGAAACTAGAACAAGCTTGTAAGTTAAATATTCAGAATTTTAAAGCATCTGATTATCATCTGAATATTCATGACTGCTCTGTTCCAGCAAATACTTACTTGCATGCATATTAATAGACATAATTGCTTTTATTATTTGATAGATTTAACTTTTGTGGGTAGATTACTATATCTTTCTTTGTATCCCATATCATCATATCTCACCTTTTTTAGTTACAGATATACTACCTTTTATAGTCACACATAAACCTGTCATATCAATATTTCTCTTCTGTCATATTTCCTTTCTAATTTTCCTTTCCTTAAGGAGATGATTTATTTCTTCTTCTCCTCAGCAGTCTTAAACAGATAGAGGTTTTCCTTCCAACTTTTTTTTGCTTTCCAAGGGTTGAGATTCCCAATTTCTTTGTTCAGGCTGAATATAGAAGGAAACTGCTTTTGACCTATCCAGCAATTTTCTCTTCATGAAGATGACTGTTCAGATATTGGCCTTAGTTTATTTGTTTTATGGGTGTCATTTCTTCTTAAACAAAGAGCTGTTGGTTAAAGAAAGAAGAAATATTAGGTAATGTCATCTAGTGAAACCTTTAAAATTCATGAATCCATATGTATCACATGTTAATTTGAACGAGTGATGGCAAAAAGATTAATCAGTTCCATCCCTATAGGAGTCCAAGACATGAATTTTTAAGCTAATAGCTTCCAGACAAGACAAGAAATCTCCTATTGAAAAAATAATCAATGTTGTAAACTTCAGGAAAGGGCACAACTGTGACTTTCTATATACAGGCCTAACAGCATCCAAATAAAATATACAGGTTTGCTTGTTCCTGTGGCTATCTAATATTTTGATTCACAAGAAGACAAAAGTAAACTTTTCTATTTTTCCTTCTTTTTATGAAGACCCATTTTATTTTTCAATAGGAAAAGAAAAGGCCTCTTAATTTATGGTAGTAAATCATTTGGCCAATTTTTTCAGAGTTGCCTATCTACTCAAAATGTCATAAGGAAAGACAAAATGCAAGCTATAACATAATGGATTCTTACTATCCACAGTATTGAAGGCTTGCTGAAACAGCATCTGTTCCATTTTGTGAACAGATAATGTATGAGGACAGAAGTATTATCTCTAACTTATCTAGACAAAAAATAGCTTTTGTTATGTTTTGTGAGGTTTTTCCTAAGTGCTCAGCACTTCCTGTCTACAGTATTTTCCAATATGTTCTCAAACCAGAGATGCTGGGATAATAGCTCTGAAGAGGTTGTCCCAAGGTATGGATGCAAGTATAAGGTTGCAATATTTCTCCTTGAAATGTGAGTATGTGGCAGGACTAGATTTCACTAGAAAGGACTGGTGTACCTGTTTTCTTTTCATTTTCAGTTACATCTGGGCAGCAAGTTAGGTGGGAGGATATAACTTCATTCAGATGCAAAGTTTAGTTTACGAACTAGAATCAGACCCTGGAAATAAAAGGGAGGAAAACTCTAAATTACATGACAAAATAGAGGAGCTTTGAAGGATAGCAGTAAGATTTATTATCAACCTTGGTGGGTCTTCCTAGCCCTGTGAGTTAGTTACTGAGGAAAGGATAAAAGCATCTAGCAATGTAGTTGGTGTATTCTTTACATACATTGATGAGGACATCAGTTTCTCACTGTCTGAAGTATTTAACTCTGAATTGTCACTCAGATCCCAGCATAGTGTCACATGAAATGAGAGGACCGCTTTGCAGACCACCAAGCAAATTATTTAGCTCTGGTAATCTGAGGGAAGCACAGAGTTGCAACAACATGAACATAAAAATGGGATCAAAGTTATGGTGTCTCTTTCCACATTTGAATATCAATATGGTCCATGTGATTATAGCTTCCATTATAGCATGATGACCTAGCCAAATAAAGAGGACAAAATTTAAGACATACAATTTTTCATTGATTTTTTTTTCTGTCATCTTGTATTAGCCAAATCAAGTAGAAAGTTCAATTTCACAGAGCGTGCCTTTGATGACACTGCAATTTTTAGAAAGCTAGGTTTAAACAGGTAAGAGATTCATCAGTAATGTGTATAACAACAATCCAATCTTAAAATTCAAATGTTGTTTCATTGACTTAATGAAATATTCTGAAAGAATTGGTAATCTCTCACATTGTCCTGGATTAGAGGCTTGGTTTCAGAGTTTCAGGCCAACCATAAATCTTTGTGGAGAAAAAAAAACAAATCCAACAAAAACAAACAAACAAAATACCCACACTAAATATCCCTGGAGAAGATGGAAGCGAAAATAGCATATTAAAAAACCCAGACAAATCCACACATTCATTATGGAGGCATGTTTTTTTTTGAAGAGATGCTCTAATCTCATTAAATGTTACTCAGTGATCCCAAGATCAAGATTCACTTAAAAGAACTGTCAAGAGGCTATTTCAAGGGATTCTAGCAGGAATTCATAAGAGGGTGACAAAAGTGGTGAGGAGTTAAAAATTTATTTTGCATTTAGTTCTTCTGTCTCAGAGGAATAGAGTCAGACTTGCACAGAATGAGCAATATGTTGATTAACATAAGAAATGGCTCCTTTATCAAGACCATTCATTTTGAATAAGTGTTAGGAGCTACCCCTTGTCTTAGAAGGCAAACCTTCAATGTCCTCTTCTCTAAATGTAGGATACTTATACTCGATGGTAAAAGGATTGTTTCAGGCTATCTCAACTACAAAGGGCTTTTTAATCCACAGTGTTTTGAATACACTTACACATAGATTAAGTGATTACTGAAGTTCTTATTCCCCTCCTGCCCACTGCCCTAACTCTTTCCTAAATGAACCACAAACCCTGCAGTTAATCTCAGAGTGGTCACTGAAGGAACACTAAGAGGATCTTATCATAGCACTATAAACTGCTGCTGGTTTCACTTTTCCCAGGCACAGAAGCCACATAGGTGACATGTCTTTTTCTCCCCAGTCAGCTTCTGAGCATAAACAGCTGTCCAAAAAATTTCCACAGCCTTCTTCACCATGGTGAACAATACCTCATATTTTATTATATGGCTTGATATGAACATGAATTTGGTTCAATGTTTTAATTTCTATTGATCACTCAAATCTAGTTTAAAGGCTCTTTTGATCTTCTAGTAAAAAGTTTCTCTCCTCCATCCTCTTGTAGACACAGAGATTTCACTTCTATCTTTTTATTATTCTCTAGTCTTCCAAGGAGGCTGAGTCTCTTCAAATATATATAAAAAAACAAACAAACAAACAAACAAACAAAAAAAAAACAGACCACGAATATTTGTCACTTTCTGAAGTATTGTGATATGGGACAGAATACATCCAGACTACTAGTCTTTGATTTTATCTGATTTAACCAAAGAGATTTAAAGTAACTAAGTAGCTAAGCCCCACAGTAGTTCATGTCCCCCAGTGGGATGGGAGGGAGAATTGAATGGGTAAAAGTGAGAAAACCTGTGTGTTGAAATAAAATAAGTTCAGTAGGTAAAGAAAAAACTGTGCACATAGGCAAAACAAAGAATTCATTCACCACTTTCCATGGGCAGGCAGGTGTTCAGCCAGGTCCAGGAAAACAGGGCCCCATCACTGTAACAGTTCCCTGGGAAGACAGGCACCCTCATTCCTAATGTCTCCTCTTCCACCCTCTTCCCCCTTCTTTTACCACTGAACAGGATGTCATATGGTATGGGCTGTCCCTGTGGCCATTTGAACAATTCTGACCTCATCTGCGTAGCCTTAATTGTTAAGAGATTTACAGTAGTCTGAATAAATCAGTCACATCACATTAGTTCAATCTGAAATATTACTCCTTTCATATTGTAGATTCTTTTAGTATGAGATCCATCTACACTAAACAAGATAGTGGAGTTAAAGCAAATCCTTGGAGCTTTATTTCAATTCAATAGGGACACAGGGAGAAAGAGAGAGAGAGAGGGAGGGAGGGAGACAGACAACTCCAAAATAATGTTCATCAAAGCTGTTCCACATGAGATGAATCATCTTCTGGAGGTGTTTGTTTTCTCTTGACTATCAAGGAGTCTTCCTAGTCTAGATTTTACCTGTCCAAGTTACATTAGAAAAATTCCTTGCTTTTCTCAGCTACTATATCTTTCTGACATTTTACAAAGATTAATCACTGTTGTCTTCCTTTAACAGTTTTCAATTTCTTTTTTCTTCCCACTTGCTCTGTGAAACTCTGGAAATAGCATTTAATAATTTAAATACAATCTGTGAAGTACACAAAGAGGGAAAAAGATTGGCTGGTAAGCAAAAATGTTTGCTGTCTAAACTTTCAAATGGTTACTTTAAGAACATAACATTTTTTGTGTTTTGATTTTTGTTGGTGTTTTTCTTTCTTTTTTAAAATTCTAGTAAGAATGGCTTTACCACAAAGAAAATATAGAGATAGGTTTTCAGAGTTTTTGCTATAGTGTTGTTTTTGCTATCCCTATAGCTATATATTTTGAAGTCTGTGCAATTTAGTAGACATTATATCAACAATGAAAACATTTTCTGATCATCAGCTACTGTGTAATTGACCTAAAAATGCTCTAGAACTAATTGGCATAATTAAAGTGTTATTTAAATTAAGTTGTCTGTAGTGAAAACAGTCAACTCCTATTAAAAGCCTTCTTAATTTCTACTAAAAAAACAACTCTTTCTTTTTAAAATAAAACAATAATAGAAATAATAAAGATTGTGTGAATTTTGTCTTTGCTCTATTAGCAGAAGAATGTTGTATTAAAAACACAGTTTTTCAGTCCATCACAAGATTGCTTCAAAAGACAAACATAATTCTAACAAAAAACCTATTTAATGCAGAAATAATAGCAACAAGAATTTGTACTTCAAATGGAAATATTTTAGACTTCTACATAAAAATAAAAAAAAAACTTTATTGAGCAAAAAGCATGCAAAAAAAAAATCATGACAGTTAAAGGGGCAATGAGCACAACAGAAATATAGGAAGTTTCATCTGAATATGATGAAAAACTTCTTTACTTTGGGGAGGACAGATCACTGGAACAGGATGCCCAGAGAGGAGGTAGATCATCCTTCTCTGGAGATATCCAAAACCCACCTGTACCAGCAGTATTCTAGGTAAACCTGCTTTAGTGAGGTGTTAAATCAGGTATCTTCAAACAGGTCTTCAAACACCAACAATTCAGTGAAGAAAAAAAAAAAATTTCTATCTAAGAATTCAGAAAATCAGAATAGAAAGGAGCAAGAGACTCGGAAGGTGCAATGACATGACTGATACTACATAAATTGCATCAGATGGTTTTTATTTTATGACTGTATGAATTTATTAGATTTGCCTGAGGGCCCTGCGGTAAGTACTACTTAATTACACACTCAGGGCTCCTGGATTTATATACTGAAGATAAAAAGAGTTAAAGTTAAAAGAGACAGAAAAAAAAAAACACAAAAAAAACCCCATGCTGTAGAACTTCGTTCACAAACAGTGAATTTGCAGTAGGGCAAGTACAAGGAAGGGCTGCATGATTCACCTGGGAAAGGTCAGTTCCTCCTGTAAAAGTGCTCTATGACAGCTCAACTTGTTCAGCTTAGATGAATGAAGTTTAGGCAGACATGTTTTCTTTCCATATCAGTGCGTAAAACCAGAAAATTAGATGATCTTTTCCATCAGATGGACAAGTATCTGTAGGAACACATTCAGTCTGAAAATTAGTAGGAGGCTTCCCAAAGAGATGTGTGAGTTTCTGGAGCAGCTAATTACTTGCAGTCCTCTTATATCAGATGTATAAGGGTTATCAGTGTCTCCCAGCACTGTCTCTCTGTTTTACTTTAAACAATTTTGGGGTAAAACAGAAATAGCCAGTGAAGAAGGGACCTAAACACACAATTCCTTCTCTGTGTCCTAGCCTTTGTGAAAACAGCTTCTTGTTTCACAGCCCTGAAACGCCTCCAAAATTTCACCTTTTACAGTGAGCTGCTACATAACCAGAAAGATGAATCCTCAAGCATTTATATCCTGATTATTTTGGACCTGATGTTTGGAATTACAGCTAGAGAGGTAGAAAGCAAAGTTTGAACCTACTAAAACCAAAATTATTGTTCTTCAGACCTGTACCTTGTGAGAACAATGATCCATTAAGCTCTTTTTACATCCACTGCATGTAGTCTGGGACTAGTAATGTTAATGTCCCCTGTTAATGTTTCAGAGGGATCTCTCTTTAAGTCTGTCATCTTAAGCACATGGCTTCTAATCTAATTTCCAAAGGACACCTTGAAGAAGCAGTGAAATTAATCTCAGCTGATTTTACCAATTTTATATTAGGCATCTATTATTAGACAATTACCTGCAAAATACCTGCAAATTAAAAACAGAAAAACAAATAAATAACAAACAAATAAAACAAATTAAAAAA
>VXBI01001688.1:37787-65040 GCA_013397375.1 Toxostoma redivivum
TTTTTCTTTTTTTTTTCTTTTTCTTTTCCTTTTGGAATAAATAGGAACTTCAGAATATCCCCTGATTTTAATCTGGAATAGGTTTAAATATTTAAGTATAACATTTGCAAAGCACTAGTCACTGTCTAAATGTGAAATATGTTGTGTATTTAGTCTTCCTCTAATCTAATGACACAGAATATCATGGTAGGCATATACCAATGTATTTATGACAGCAGTGTATAGGTAATGATCTCATGTATCCTTCTGATTGCACACTGTAAATGCTGCAGAGAAGGTGGTCCTGCAGATCAGCTCAAACTCCTTCAGCTCTCTATATTCCCACAGTACATAATGGAGTGAACAAAATAAATGGTGTGAAACTACTAGTAGCTATGCTTGTGCAACATGCTTTCCCATTTTCACACACATAAAATCTGTAGATATTAATTTTTTGTTTTGGCATATACTCTGAAAACAACTGCTGAAACACAATTTGCCATACAGAAGAGTATGAGATTGAAGCTTATTGAGGTTTGGATACTAATGTGCTTGAGCAGCCCTTGGAACAATTGTAAGCTTTGCACAGTTAAGCAGAAAAGTGTTATCATTTGTCTTCAGAGAATACTTTGAATAGATACTTTGCATAACCTTTTGCTATCATGCTAAAAAGATTCGTGGGAATAATGGACCTCCAGACTAACTATAGTCAGGCACAGCTATCTGAATGGTAGTTTTCAAATTAACTCTTTTGATAATCTAGCTAACATCCAAATTAATTTATTCGGTTCTATCTGAAAATTAGAATCAAGTAAGTAATGTAAATACTTATCTCTTTAAAATGAAGTTGTCCATTAGCTTAAGTCATTGTCACAGGTTTTTTCTCCAGGTTCAAAAATAAAAGATTTCTAACTAAAAAAAATAATTAATTCCTGTGAGATAGGTGAATTAAACTGCATCTATATTCACATACATATAACTGCTTTAGCATTCCTGGATCCTGGCATACATACCAGGGACCAACTGATTGTACACAAAAGCCATAAGGGGATAGACACCAGCATTTTTTTCCCATTTGATTTTGTGATTATATATACAATATACATGTATGTATATATATATATAAATATGCACAATATAAATATGATATATATATAATAAGAATTAAAGTTTATCTAAAACTGACTGTCAAAGGGTGCCAAAGGTAGAAATTTATGTATTCAACTTGCTGCCACTTAATGTAAATGGCATATTACACTTCAATTAGAAGGTATACTAGATTTGAATTGGTGTTACAACTCTGACAGGAAAAGCAGCAAAAACGAAAACATCCTGATTGACTGAATATTCTGTCAGATCTAGTCAGTATAGAGATATGGCTGGTTTATATCCCAGTTAGATTTCCATTAAGAAATAATGTATGAGGTTAATGCATGGATTTAATATGCTTTATAAATAGGGACACATTAAATATTAATATTCATTTTAGTATAGGCTGCTTAGAGTATATAACAATTATTAATTTATACATGTGAATATTATAAGAGTGTGTGGGAAGCAGATATAAGTTCAACAAGAGAACACAATGAATTCTGGTTTAAGAGTATGGTTTCAGGCAGATTGCTCACTTACAGAACAGTAGAAGTGGGATTCATTTTACTTTAGATGCCTAAAGCTCCTCTGAAATTCTGGTGAGCGGTGAAAATCATGTAATAATCTTCTCATTCTTTCAATAGCTGCCTAATGTCAACATCTAAGTATGATGAAGTGAACCCCACCACAAAACCTATGGGAATTGAGTAAACTTACGAAGATCTCATTTAGCTAAATTTACATTATTAATAATGCTGGCTGGAACCACATTTTGAAATAGACCACAATAAATTAACTTTCTAGAAGTAAACTTTCTTCTTTTGAGGGAGAGAAATACTTTTATTAGTTACATATTATAAAAGAGCGGTGTAGAGACAAAGAGGTAAAAAATAACTTCATAATAAGACAAGCAAACAATTTTCTGTGGCAAAAATGTCTTTGGGAAGAATGTCTTTACTCTCACTCATTTGTGGGGGATCAGTCTTAACTAACTTTAATCATCTAAACAATGTTATTCAGAATTAATTTATTGACTGACAGAAACCTTTTAGAGGTGATTCATTGGCTATATATCCAATTTTTAGGTGGCGAAAGCAGAATTGGTTTCCGCTTAAGATTCTGGAATTCTCTCAACTAAGTAATGAAAATATATTGGTGGTGGCCTTTACTTCTTTATTTTAAGCATTTCAAAATCAAGGATGGAATTTTACCTAATATATAATCTGTGATAAAAATATTGTTGATTTAATTCATTATTTTAGAATGCAAATGAATCTTCTTATGGAAAAAATAGTAAGTATGTGTGTAAATTTGAGCAAATATTCTCCTTAAACAATTTTTTCTATTCTCCAGAACATGCAAGGTGTAAATCCTTGTATAATAATCCTATTAAATAGCTGCTTTTATACCAGAATTTAATGCCAAACTCTGGCATAAAAACTTGGTTGGCTAGTTGGAGAGTAAGGGAGGTGGTGTCTGGCTGTTACTTTGGTTTGCTTTGATTTGTTTTTTTCTCAAGTTTCACTTAAATATCTATTCTAGAATTCAAGTCTCTGACTAATATATTTTGGATGGAAAGGTGTGCTGGAGCAGACACGTAAGACATGCAACTGGAAGATTACACTGAGTTGTATGCAGAAGGTCTCGCTCACTTCATCATCTCAATCAGGTGGTTTGTAGCAGCTGCTCACTGTGACCTCCTCCTCCTTGTTGGTGTCTTCTCTGGCTTTATTCCATACATGCAAGCTGTTCCTTTGCATAGAACACAATCCTCCCACTTTGCTTCCTCTTCCCAATTTTCCTAAAGGCCCTCTGAATGTTCATGAAAACCACTCCAATGCGTTCCTGTGATTCTCTGTGATGAGGCCATTACTGTGCAACTATTCACAGGTTCTTTGTTTCTCATGTTGCCACAACTCATATAGGGTTCTAGACATATTTCCAAAGAGAGGTTGAGGTCTTCCTCTATAGTTCTGTCTCTGGTGTGCTTCCTACAATCTTCCCCCCCCGTCACTTACCTGCAGACATTGATCTCCAGTGCCTGAAGACCCTGGCTTAAATAACTCCTCAAGCTAGTGAGCCAGTTGGGAAAGACACTCTACACCACCCTTCTTGGCAGTGTCTCCTCAAAGAGGCTCACACAGTCACAGAAGTCTGCAAAGAACACCTTCTGTACAACAAGAGGTAAGTCTGTAAATGTATCCCTCTCCCAGTTTGGCCTCTCCCCTTGACTGGCAGTACTAAGCACAGCGTTTCCATGCTTATCCCCTATATAGTGACCATTCAAGGTCTCCCCTGGCAGTGTCATCAGAGTCTGTGCAGATGAGCAGCAAGGAGGCCAAGGTGATATTTTGCATCTGTAGAGTCTCCAAAACTGTCCAACTGATTTATCCTTCATCTGAACACTTGCTGTGCAGTACTCCTGTGTCATTACTCAGCTCCACCAGCAGATGTTTATCTCAACCAGAGTGCTCCTCCTGAAGGGGAGGCAATCAACACCCCAAATGCTGCTGGCTTCTGGAACACAAGGCAGTACCTGCAGTCTGTGACATCTGTGTCCTTCCCCAGGATCTCTTCCTAGATTAAGGCCTTTGACATGATGGGGTGCTCACAGCAAGCTTTACTCTGTAGTTACCACTACTGCCCCATCAACTTTTGCAGCAGTGAACAGAACCTGCTCCTTGCCCCTGTAGATCAATCAAAAAGGTGGGTGCCTTATACCTGTATGCTGGTCTTAGTTATAAGGCTTTTGGTCACCGATGTTGCCAGTTGCTAGTTAAACAAAAAGCTGGCCATGAACCTCTTCCATTCCTGCATAAATTCCCACTCAGTAGGCAACTTTTCATAGTCTCTTTTGCTTCCCAGCTGCTGTAAATGCTGGGTTCTTGGCACTATCGCTTCTGTGCTGTGTTCCCCTTCATCTCACACTGTGCTTGTCAGACAATGCATCTGCAAAGACCCTCTGGTGAGAATGAAAGTGTTCAATAGCTATCTGTAACACTTGTCTTTTGGTAAAGGAAATGAGGAACAAATGTTTTCAGGACTAGAGGATTCAGAAAACATCTGAAGATTTTGTGCAGGGTGCTGCTATAATTGAAGTCAAAATTAAAAAAACAAAACAAAACAAAACAAAACAAAACAAAACAAAAAGAAAAAACCAAACACCCGAAATTCAATGAAAATTCTCACTGAATTTAATGGGAAAAGATCAAATCCTTTACAGACTCACAGAATTGCATGTTTACTGTTCTGAAAGAACTTGGTCTTAGGGCAGTCATTTTGTAATTTTGTTTCCTCTTCAGATTAAATGTTCCTGTTATGCTTTTGAAACAAACACAATCGTTACTTTAATTTCACTTTAGTGTCCATGGCAGCGAAAAGATGCTTGGTAAAAAAAAAANAACCATTTGCTTATTAGCAGTCTAGTATGCATTCTGAGAGCCAGGGTCATGAAATATAAAATCATAGGACCATATGATAATACAGGCTGGAGGGCACTTTAGGACATTCTAGTCTGACCTCCTGCTCAGTTACAATGGTGAAGTTATGCCAGGTTGCTCAGAATGCACCCATTTAAAACATCTCCACTGTGGAGGTGACAAAAGCTCTCTGGGCAACCTGTTTCACTGACTTTTTGTCCACACAGGGAATGATTTTTCTTTATATGCAGTCCTAAGTAGTCTTGTTTTAATTTATGTGCCTTGTCTCTCATCGTCCCATAGTGCATGACTGTTAAGGGGCTGACTGTCACTTCTATGACCTTCCCACAGTCACTTCTGGCTGTTGTTGGGTCCCCCTTCTGTCTTGGGATAAACAGGCCCAGTTCCTCCACTATTCACATGACACCACATCTAAGGTATCCATTGATTATTATGTCACAAATCAGTTTTGCTTTGTTAGTGAAGAGGAGATCCAGCTGTGTGTCACTCTTGCTGCCAAACGCAGCAACTGAATCGAAAAGTTATGTCAGAAACTGTGCAGAGATCTCGGGAGTTTGCATTTCACAACGTTTTCCTTTCCCGTGTCTGGCATTTAAAATCTCCCATACAAATGAGTAACTGTGATACTGAAGCTCCCTCAAGTTTTAGAGAAATTTCATCCACTTTCTTGCTATGATGGTTTGAGGTTGGGTGGATGCAAGTTGCCCACCAAAGCCATTCTGACTCCCTTCCTCAACGGCACAGGGCAGAAAAAAATAAAACTAAAGACTCATGGGTTCAGATAAGGGAAAGGGAGAGATCACTCACCAGTTACTGTCTTGGGCAAAACAGACTCATCTTGGGGAAATTATTCAAATTTATTTCCAATCAGAGCCAGAATAGGATAATGAGAAAAAAAATCTTAAAATCATCCTCCACCACTCCTCCCTCCTTTCCAGGCTTAACTGTATTCCCAATTCTGTACGTCCTTCTCCCTGGAATGGTGTAGGGGAGAGAGGGAATAAAGGTCAATCATATGTTGTTTCTGTTGTTGCTTCCCTCTCAGACAGAGGAGTCTTTCCCTTGCTTCAGTGTGGGGTCCCTCCCATGGGAGACAGTCCTTCATGAACTTTTCCAGCATGAGTCTTCCAGAAGCTATAGTTCTTGATGAACTGCTCCAACATGGGTCTCTTTCCATGACGTGCAGTCTTTCAGGAAAAAGCTGCTCCAGTGTGGATCCTCATAGAATCACAAACCTTGCCAGCAAACCTGACTCCTGGGGTCCTTTCTCCACAGATCTGCAGGTCCTGCCAAGAGCCTGCTCCAGTGTGGGATTCCCACAAGGTCACAGCCTCCTCTCAGGTATCTGCCTGTTTTGGCATGGGGTCCTCCACGGGCTGCAGGTGGATCTCTGCTCCACTATGGACCTCCACGGGCTGCAGGAACACAGCTGCTTCAGCATGGGCTGCACCATGGGCTGCAGAGAAGTCTCTGTCCCAGTGTCTAGAACACCTCCTCCCCTTCCTTCTCCACTGCCATTGGTGTCTTCAGGGCTGTTTCCCTCACATATTCTTATTCCTCTCTTCTCTGGCTGCAAGTACTTCTGTGCCATAAAATTTTGTTTCCTTCTTGTTAAATATGTTATCACAGAGCTGTTGCCTGCATCATTGATTGACAGCCCTGACCAGAGGTGGATCCATCCTGCAGCCATGTGGCATTGGCTCTGTCAGATGTAGGGTAAGCTTTATAAGATTTTCAGAGCAGCCATCCCTATAGTCCTCACCACTACCAAAACCTTGCCACACCATCCTGATACAAATCCTCAGGTTCATATTTCTGCATTCTGAGCTGTGGAAAAAAGGTAGAAAAAAATTAAAAAGGAAAAGAGGGGGAGTGAAATAAGTAGGAAGCTTCACTCAGAATAGAATAAAAATATGGAATAGAAATATTTTTCTGATATTTGTCTTTCATGTGAATTGTAGGAGGCTCAATCCAGCTAGCTCTAACAGGAATATGACAGCACACAGTATGATTACAAGAGTGCAGCAGAGCAACAAGTTGACTATTATATGCTTGTGGATTTCCCTGGATTTTATTAACATTTCTGGTTTTCTACAGCATGAAATCTTGTCACAGGCTAAAGATTTGTTGCACATTACTAGGTCTTCATAGCAGTGATCAGCTATGCCTTTGCTTCCTGGAGTTCTTCACTGACTGTGGGAAAGACCCCTTGCACCACAGAAAATAGACCTCCATCCAAAATCTATTTTTGTGAAAGATTGATAGGCTTTCACCTGTGTTAGTGTGGATGGCGATATTCTGGTGATAGGTGGTGATATTCTGAAGAGTCTGACATATTTTAGAAATGTTATTAAACATGAGTGTCACAGTACTATGTTGTCACTGAAAGACCAGTACAAATAAAAGACGAACTTCAATACAGCATTTTTTCTAGATGCATGTAATTATCTTAATGGGAAAAATCAAAAATAATAAAAATATTTTAAGAGTACATTGTCAACAATTGATTAAAAAAATTTACAGTACTTTGGTGGCAAAAATATAAAATATTTCAAATAAATATAGACATACATATATTTTGATTACTGATGATGTATACATGTTTAGACTAAGCAGGTGACATTTCAGTCAGTTCAAAACTTCCTAAGATCTAACTTTTTCTGTGCTTCAAATTCTGTTTATGCTATCCTTTTAAGTCCTACAGTTAAGTAGCCATTCCCAGAAGTCAGACTTTTTAAGGCAGCACTTTTGAGAATGATTTTATAGAAGCAAGAAGATCAGCATTTTCAGCAAAAAAAAAAAGACATTGCCAGAATTAACTGTGCACTGAAAGCATCACTTACAGTAATTGTTAAAGAAATGTACAACTTTTCTCTCTCATGCAGACAAACTCACAGCTAATGAAATTACCAATATATCTGTGGGTCAGCATATGCCTGAATACTCTAAGGTTAATATCTTTGCATAAACCAGAATTTAGTAGGTGACAAAATTCCTATTATGCCCTAGAGAAATTAAAACAAACAAACAAACAAAAAACCCCCAAAAGAAACATACCAAACCAAACGAACAAACAAACAAACAAACAAACCAAAAAACATGTAGCTGACTTAAAAGAAATATACAAAATGGAATATATTGAAATCTGTAGTTGTCAAATTAATTATCCAAATTACTATTAGGGAAGAGCTCATATATCCTTTCTAGTCAGACATTTTCTTAGATTTCTTACTTGATTTTCTTACTCTACAAGAATATAATGATGATTGTAAAGGTAAACTTTTCTTCTTTATTCTTAAAATATTTTCAGAATTGCAAGTGGCAACTTTTCATATATTTATATGATTTTGTGCAATGTATCCGTGGACTTGCAGATAGGTATACAGCTCTGATATTAATTAGGGAGCTGAGAAAAAGGCTGTAAATGAATGATCAATCACATATCCATACAGAGTATATGGGGTATGTTCTGACTACAGATTACACAGAAGCACTTTTCTGTTATATGCAAAATAGAGCTGGAAGGGGATGGGGAATCACTGTATAGGTTTTGAATACCTATACCACATAGATACTGGTGCTTCTTGGCTACTAGGAATAAAACTTGCCAGCTATGACTGCGGGGAAACAAACACATAGTAGAGCAGGAACTAAAAACTAATGGAAGAGTGACATTAAATACGGACAGACATTAACTACAGGGAGCCATATTTGTTTGAAAATGATGGCAAAGAACTAGCTTCTTGCATAATGAGATTGTTAATTTCAACTGTTCCCACGGTTCATGCTCAAGAATACTAAATGACAGAAGGAAAAAGAAAAGCCATGGAGACAGACTAGGGAAGCTGAGGGGAAAATGGTTTTAAACTCAACCTGTCTTTGAAGCACTTAACTTTGAACTGATCTCTCTGGACCTATTTTTCTCATTAGGCAGAGATGGCTAAGAGCAGCACTCATTAAAGAAGCATGAGATTCCCCAGGGCTATTGAATCAAGCTTGAAGTTAAAAAATGTCTTAATCATCTCTTTTTAATCTTTGCATTTCACTCTGACTTTTTTGCTTGCTCTCCTTTCACCCATCACAACTACAAAATTACCAGGTGAAAAGTTTCAAATCCTGGACTAAAAAAGCTAACATGTTATATTTTTAAACAGTAAAACTCTCACAGTTTTGCTATCTTTTTTGATAATTTAAGTGAAAGGGTGGCAGAAACACCAAAAAGGTATGTGTTATCTATTTAATGGCCAAATCTGCTTCATGCTGGTTATGTATATATTGCAAGGTAAAGGATATGACCTCCCCTTCCCTAGGTGATTGACTGTGTTCCTGACATCATCTTGGGAAAAAGTCTGGGCTCCTACCCACGGTCCACTTAAAAAAATAAACCTGGTATCTGGATAGAAACGCATCACAATAGTTACTATAACTGTCCTTTTTTTGAATACTTCAAGTGGGGGCACATTAGTGTATGATAAGAGTGTAACCAACCCATAATTTGGACCTAGGAAAGTTTTACACATTCTTAAAGAAGAGGAAGTTGTGTGAAATAGCACACTCTGGATGAAGCTGACAGCACATGGCTTGGACAAGTGCACTCCTCACTGGGTTAAGAACTGGCTGGGTGGTCAGGCCCAGAGGGGGGTGGTAAATGGTGTCACATCCAGTGGACAGTCAGTCACTAGTGGAGTTCCTCAAGGCTCAGTACTGGGGGTGGTTCTGTTTAATATTTTTATCAGTGAACTGGATGAGATCGAGTGTACCCTCATTAAGTTTGCAGACAACACTAAATGGGGTGGGAGTGTTGATCTGCTGTTGGGTAGGAAGGCTCTGCATAGGGATATGGATGGGCTCCATCAATGGGTCAAAGCCAATGGCATAAGGTTCAATACAGCAAGTGCCAGGTCCTGCCTTTGGGTCACAAAAATCTCAGGCAAAATTACAAGATTGAAGAATATTGGCTGCAAAGCCGCACAGCGGTAAAGGACCTGGGGTTGCTGGTTGAGAGTAGCTGATCTTGAGCCAACAGTGTGTCCAGGTGGCAAAGAAGGCCAATGAAATGCTGGCCTGTATCAGAAATAGTGTGGCCAGCAACACCAGGACAGCAATCGTCACCCTGTACTCAGCACAGGTGTGGTCTCACACCTGAATTCCTGTGTCCTGTTCTGGGCCTCTCACAGCAAGAAAGACCTTGAGGTGCTGGAGTGAGTCCAGAGAAGGAAAAAGGGTCTTGAGCACAACTGAGGAGTAGCTGAAGGGAATGAGTTTGTTAAGTCTGGAGAAAAGGTGGCTCAGGGTAGACCTTACCACTCTCTACACGGCCCGAAAGGATGTTGTAGCAAGATGGTGATCAGCTTCTTCTCCTGGGCAGCCTGAAAAAGGACAAGAAGGAATAGTCTCATTCTGCAGCAGGGGAGGTTCCAGCTGGACAATAGGCAGAATTTTTTTTAGAAAAGGTGGTTAAGTGTTGGAGTGCCTGGGAAGATGCTGGAGTCACCATCCCTGGAAGTGTTCAAGAAACAATTGGACATGGCACTTTATATTATGGTTTAGTTGATAAGGTGCTGTTCTCTCAAAGGTTGGACTTGATTTGGAAGCCTTTTCCAGACTTAATGATTCTATCCCTGCTTAAGACCACTGGTGGATTGAAAGAAACCTTTTCCCCTCCTGAATAGTTAGGAGACAAAATGGAAGAGAAGATTTAATTAGTTTATCTCGTCTCCCTCTTCTGTATATTAAGTAAAACAGTTCTCTCCAATTCCTCCATTGTGCTAGCTAGCATGACTGTACAAGGATAAAGCAAATGCCAAAATCCTATGTGATATCATCACAGCAGATACTGGCTGCTGTTTCCCTAGAGATAGGAACCAAGTTTCAAATGAATTTACCTAAATTTAGTTTCTTGCATGTGTGGTGGATGTCTGAAGTACCACAACTGTCAATAGATATAAGCCCTAACAAAAACCTCATCCACTTGCCCAAATGTAGGCATCTAGTATCATTTTAGAGCCCGTGGGATATTCTTTGTCCCTCCAGATCTGTGAATGACACAGATCTTCTGCAAATTATGTCATATACTCTCATCTTGGACAGATGTATTAGATGACTTAGGACATCTCAGGATTATTTGGCTGCATGGAAGTAAATCCATCTCTGGATTTTTACTGATATAATACATATTTATGTTGAGGAATACATTCAGTGCTGGCAGGTCGGGGTGCAGCTGCAGTTCGAGGTGCAGGTTGAGCTCTGGGTGTTGGAGCCCATCCAAGAGGCTGTGAACTGCTGACCCTTTGCAGAACAGAGGGCACAGGGACCTGTGGCCCAGCAGGTGACCGGGTACTCGGGGACATGGCAGGAGCCATGACCCCACACTTTCCCACCAAGACTGTGAGGGTGTGGAAGCCCAGGGTTTTCTTTTTTTGGGTGTGGGAACTCAGGACGTCCCTTTAGGAGTCCAGAGTTGCCAGAACCCTTACCGGGGTCTTTGGAAGCCAGGCAGGCAGCCAGAAACACCTGTGGATTTGACTCTGAGCCATGGAGCAGGTTGCCAACTTTGAATGAGGCTCTACGATCCACGAGAGTGTAAATGATAGCTATCACAGGGTGAAAAAGTAGGTTTTAGGATTATTGGGATGGGGGTTTATGGAGGCAAGATGGAGGAAAAAGGGCGTGTTCAGTCCNAACGAAAACCTGAGAAGCTGTGATTTATTCTCCGACGCTGAGGCTGCGGGCGAAACCTTGTACACATCTTGGGGCAGAAAAGTCCCAACAGGGACCCCGAGATTTGGGGACCCATCAGAGGAAGCAGCTCAAGGTGGTTTTTCATTATTTAGTTATTGCACCAGGAAAACTGTTTTAAAAATTGAGACATCTTGGGAAAACTCATGCTCATCTGGGATTGTGTGAGTGGGGGTGTGTAGCTGTGAAGGGGCATTGGTCCCAGCTCAGGTGGTGCAAGTATCACTGTCAGAGTGGCTCCTGGATGGTCAGATAGGGAAGTTCCCTTAATGTTTATACAATTTTTTCCTAAAATCTAAACATGAGACTTGAGATGTAAGACTCGAATCCTACCCCAGAAGGTAGTCAATGCAGGATTTACATTTTTTAATATGTAATATTATTAAATAATATGTCATGTGTTGCTTGAGACATCTCAGGCTGAGATAACCAAGTGAACTAGCAATTCCAACAGAGGGCTGTCATAAATCGAGTCGTGTTAGTGATTACTTCTGTGTCACCTCAAAGTTATTGCCTCTGTTCTACTATGTGGGCAGAGGGAAGATCTAGCCTGTAAAGGAACATTCTTAGTATACTTTGTCCAAAAAATGAAGACTCAATCTTTACTTAAAGTCATGTGTCTTATTTCATTTACTTGTCAAATGACTCTTTTTGATTGAATCTCAAAAACAAAAAGTTATGCTTCCCATTTAGAAAAATAGGGGGGTTTACCTACTATATATATATATATATATACTATATATATGTATAAAAACTTGAAGTAGATTAAATAAATAAATAGAATACAAGAAATAAAACTTCTGGATACATGTACACTGCCAAAGAGGGACAATGAGGGAGCTTTGATCCTTTAAATGGGACATCTGCTTAGCTGTGAACTAATTTCTTGACAATTTGGACAAATTCCGGTATTTTATTCAAAGACTGTAGAAGGCATGGTCCCAAGGCAAGTTAATTCCAAGGAACACTACTAGAAAACAATGAGCCTACAACTCAAGAACCCTACAGTCTGTCATTACTACTCAGTTCTGCTCATATTTTTCACATCTTTAAACTGAAAAAAAAAGAATAAATTCAAAAAAAGGTAAATTCAAAGTTTATTTCTAGATACTAATTGTATATGGTCAATGTTGGTGTATGCAAAGAAATAAGTTTTCAAATGTGCTTTTTTTTTTTTACATTATATTATATCCTCAGTATCCTAAATTCCATGTGATGAATGAGGCCCAGTATTTTCAGTCTGCTTGCAGATAATAAAAGATAATGATCCAAGTGTCTGCCTTCAAGATTTTTTTGTTTGTTAGCCTCAGATCCATACATGGATAATGAGTAGGATAGTGACATATGCGGTTTTAAAATAGGTAGAATCAAATTATTTTTCCCTAAATTATCATAGAGAGCAGTCTTATTCATGGGAAAACTGTCAGATGTAGGACACTATGTAAATAGAGTATATACTAAAAAACAATTACAGTTCTTCTCCAAGTTTTGCAACTGGAAATTACTGGAAAAAGAAAAAATAGAAGTTAGATGGCTGCATTAAAAAAAATATCTATTTCAGTAGATTATTTGACTAACAACAGATATGTTTTATATTTCATGGTTCATCTACTATCTTGCTTGAGAACATCTGTATAAGGTCTTACCACACATTCTGCACTTGCGAGAGCAATCAAACAGATACAATTATTTTCATTTTTATTAATTATTATTTATGTCAAAAATAAACATCTGTGTGATAATTTACGACCACAGGACTAGAAATACTAATACTTGCTCAACTGATTATTAGGAATACTAAAATCAAATGTATTAGGAATATTGAAAGGATGCAAAAAATTTTTACAATCAAACTGTGTAATTTCAGCATTATAGAACAACCACTTGTCCTGGTTAGTCACAGAGAGCAACTAAGCACTGTGCAGCCTTTCATTCACTTCTCCCACCCAGGCGGGATGGGGAATAGAAATTGGAGTGTTTCTGGCTATGTTCCCTCTTGGCTTCTGGTGCACCTGTTCACTGGCTGAACATGGGAAACAGGAAAGTTTTTCACTTAGAAGTAAGCACTACTCAGCAACAACTCAAATATCAGTGTGTTATCAACATTATTCTCAGACTAAATCCAAACCAAAACACTTACCACTACCACTGTACCAGCTATTAGAAAGAAAATTACCTTAGTTAAAACCAGGATACCACTTTAACAGAAAAAAACTATGCACATTTGGAACAAATCACTTCACCTAAGATGAAAGAAGAGTGAGAATTAGGACTTTACCCAGCTAATTACCCTAAAGGTCTACAGCATAAAACAGAATTAGAGAAGTTATGCTTCCACTACAGGGTTATAGCACTGTCTGGATCCCTCTTTTTCATCTTTCAGAATTAGACTTACCTTTCTTCCAACTGCAACAAAAATAGAGGACATTCAGTGACATAGCCATCCCTTTGATCAAAAGAAACTCAAGATATTTGTTGGCTATGAGACACTGTTTTTTGTACAGTAAGTCATTATCATGCAAATTTAGGTAAGTAATTTTCAGTGATAATGTCACTGATGGTCATGTTGTAATGTAATAGCTTCAATTCCTGAATATTTATTTCACATTTAAAATACGAGAATTTATATTTTGCTTTTGGGAAAGAAGTTTTCTCTAACCCCTTGCACTATTGTTTTTTTTAATTGTGAGGTGTTGGCAGACAGAAGCTGATTTCTCAGGAAACCATGTTGAACTACTAAACTTCAGAAAAAGCTACATAAACACTGCATGATTAATAATTATCTCTGTATCACAAGAGATATTTAATAAAATATGTATGCATGATTTAGAAAATATTTGCAAGAAATGTTCAACTAAAATATCATGAAAACTGAGTCATCAATTTAATAAAATATATAGCAATTAATATGTGCCCTGCTATTTGTCATGCAAAATTAAAAGATCTTTTTGCCTATGTAAGAAAACTTAAATTAGAGAAACTTTATAAATTGAAGTTACGTGAATCTGACTTTCTAGATGAAATAAAATCCAGTTTTGAAGACTGAGTAGTGATGTAGTGATGAAAAAAATAATATAAATGATGGCAGAACAAGGCACAGACTCTGAAGTGTTAATGCAAAGACCTTTATTGGTTTCAAGGCTTTCTTTTTATATTTTCCAAAGTTGTGACAAGATGCTCCACTTAATGTTTATTGGTTACATGTTACTGTGCTCACCCTGAGCTGAGTGTGCTGTGGTTACACTGCTACATGATCAGGATGAGATATTTCATCTTCCTGGACACGGTTCATGCCACCTGATCAGCTTCAAGGTTGTTGTTGCACAAGCTTTAACAA
This sequence comes from Toxostoma redivivum, assembly GCA_013397375.1. NCBI lineage: Eukaryota > Metazoa > Chordata > Aves > Passeriformes > Mimidae > Toxostoma > Toxostoma redivivum. The sequence goes on from VXBI01001688.1 coordinate 52,374, forward strand.
ATCAGCTGTGCTGCTCATGTTGTTTAACTCATTCTGCTCTGCAACATTAAATATATATGTAAACGTATTACAAATGTTAGCAAATGAAATTTTATGATAAACATACTTCCGAAGGAGAGAGAAAAGCATATTAAAAGAAAGTATGTTATTTTAAAAGAAATGTTTCCTTTATAAAAGCTTCTTGAAAAAAAATTATTCTTAATTTTCAGATGAAAATTACTTATTCCTCTTAAAATCTTTCCTTGAGGAAGCACAATTCCATGCTGCAATGTATATTTAGAACCTCTGGGGCTTTTTTATAAGCTTGTTTACTTCAACTTAAGAATAAATCCTCATTTAAATATTAAACAAATATTAAAGACATCAAGAACTGGATAGAGTATGAGGAGGTGTCTCTGAATAATAGTAATGAGCATGATCACTATTTTACGTGAGTGAAAGATTGTGAGTGAGAACCAGAGGATGAGGCAACAAAAAGTTTCTTGTTGTTGGTGTCTACTACAGGCCACCCAGTCAAGGTGATCTGATTGAAAAAATCTTGCTCCAGCTACAGTGCAAGTGACCCAATCTGTGACATCAAGACTGAGCTGTGGTGGTCATGCACTGGTGGAGTTTGCAGTCCTAATTATTCTGTATCAGGCACAGACTAAAGTCAGGACCCTAGATATTAGAAAAGCGAAATTGCAGCTGTTCAAGGAATTAGTCAATAGGATCCTCTGCAAAACTGCCCCCAAAGACAAGGGAGCAGAATAGAGCTGGCAGATCTTTAAGGATACCTTTCATACAGGAGAGAAACTCTCGGTTCTCAGGTGTATGGAATCATGAAAGGAAGGCAAGAGTCTGGCATAGATGAGCCAAGACCTTCTTGGCAAAGTAAGAGGAAAGTAGAAAATGCACAGGCAGTGGAAGCAGGGACAGGTCCTGGGAAGAGTATAGGGATTCTGTCTGGTTGTGTGAGAATGAGATTAGGACGGCCAAGAAGCACCTGGAACTGAATTTATTAAGAGATGCAAAGACTAACAGGAAGGGCTTCTATAGGAATGTCAGCCAGAAAAGAAAGGTCAAAAAACCCTCCTCAGTGGGCCATAGAAGCAAGTGATACAGAGAGACAAGGAGAATGCTGAGGTACTCAAGAACATTTTTTTTTTGCCTCACTCTTCACTGGCAGCCTTGCTTCCCACATTGCTTTGGCAGATGGACTGTAAGAGAGAGACTGGGACACCAAAGTCCCTCCTACTGTAAAGAAAGGTTTGTGATGACCTGGTGAACCTGAACATGAATAAGTCTATGGGACCTGATGGAAAGCATCCCAGAGTTTTTAGGCTTTAAGTAATTGCCAAGACACTCTCCATGATATTTCAAAAGTCATGACAGTCAAATGAAGTCCCCAGTGACTGGAAAAAGGGAAATATGTCTATTTTTAAAAAGGGTAGAAAGGAAAACCCTGAGAATGACCAGCCTGTGAACCTCACCTCTGTATCTGGAAATATTGTGGAGCACTGACGCTTTGGCCAGAGCTGCGCTCACTTTGTCCCTGGGGTCCCGTGCCCAGAGGGGGTGACACCCCGGGAACAGGAGGCCTCAGATGTGGCTGGAGCTCTGGCTCCGTGGCCTCCTGGCTGTCAGACTGCGCTCGAAGGAGGCAAGGAGAGGGGAGGCTTTTTGCATAGGATAAAAAGGATTTATTACTCTGGGGAATCCGTGGGGCAAAAGACAAAAATGGTGAAGGTGCAACAACTTAAATATGGGGGAGGTTCAAGGGGAAGGTGCAAATTCTCATTGTCCAATGAGAGTTAGGGGGGAAAACTGGGTCACAGGGACTAATGAGACCTGGAGTTTTAGGGGATTTCCAAAGAGGAATTCCAAGCAGGGAGCTGGCACAAAACCAGATTGACAGATAGTTTAGGATAGATTGACAAGGTGGGTGGGAGGGTATGATTTTGGACTAAACCATTAGCTTGGGCAATAACAGACTCTCTTCAGTGGCATAAAAGGAGGCAATGAGCACACACTGAAGACAGGAAGTTCCCTTTGAACACCAGGAGACAGTTTTTTACTGTAAAAGATGACTGAGCCCTGCCAGAGGCTGTAGAATCTCCCTCCTCAAAGATACTCTAAAGTTGTTTGGACACGAATCTTGGCAGTCAGCTTGAGCAGGGTGGCAGGAGCAGATAACCTCAAGAGTTCCCTTCCACCTTCAATCATAATATGATTCAGTGATTGTCATTGCTGAAGGACATTGCTGAAGTTCATCAACATTTGGATCCAAATAGTGAAACACTAATCTTAAAAATTAGGATTTTAGTTAAAAGTTAGTTATTTACAAGAATTAATTAAGAAGCAAATGGGTAGATAGGCCTTGCTGAAAACAGTTGAAAGTTAGAAGGAAATCGGGCTTGAAATAGTTATCTGAAATTTAAATAATTGATTGTCTGTCATCTTATGTTTGCTCAGCTGTGCTTATAATGAGAAAAGACAAAACTAGTAAGTGGACTCAAAGGAACATAGACAATGCAACCAGAAACCCATTCTTTGAGAAACTTGGAATATCCCCAGAAATCATTTGTATTGTCATTGATAGAAAAGGTCGAAAGTTTAGGGTGAGGAAGACTCGCCTTACTTCCTCCCTCTAAGACCCCTCCCCACAAAAACGACCCCAGACTTTATTTAAGAAGCCGATCACGCATGCTTAATAGCTATTCAAGCTAATTACCATAGGAAGCGGGGAATGGGAGGGGCTGTGATTATGAATATGTATCTGTTTGAAGCTTTTGTCAATAAATAGACTCTGTGATCACCTGTGAATTGGCAGTGTGTATTGGAGGATTACTTCACGCTGCTGCCCAGCTGAAAAAACACTTTCTAACTTTAAATTGTTAGAGAGTCTTTTGTCCGTCGCAGTTGAGTATCGGTATTAGACCAATAGTCATATTTTGGTAAATCAATAGGAAAAACAAACCCACATATTTACAGGAAAAATTAAAAAAAGAAAGTATTGTGCACTTGACTTACTGCCTATTTTACACTTGTAAGTTAGTAATTTTAAGTTGTCTAGGGTAAAATAAAATATTTCTTTCTTCAAAGTAAAGTGAATATGTCAACATGAAATCAGTAGAGAACAGCAGAACTCCAGTGCAGTGAAGCTTGATATTTATGTAGAGTCATAAGCACTTCAAAAGGGAAATTAAGTACACTGATTTTGGGGACTGCCTCTCCACTGACCATGTAATAGTTGCTTATCTTAAAAACTAAGCACTTCTGGAAAGTTAGATTCTGTTTATCTTTAGCAATTATCTGAAGATTATTGCTCAATAGAGAAAAGTTGCATCTTTTCCTAAAAAATATTTAAAAACTAGCTCTTATGTTCCCCCTTCTGAAATAATATTACAGTGGAGTTATTAAAAATGCCTCTGCCTCAATTAAGGTGCAAATAAGACCATATGCCAAAGTCTTCTCTGTGGTGTGGCTCCCCAGAGTGTTTTTCTGGAGGATACACTTCTGTACAGTCCAAGTCCCAGATATCTAGAGCCATATGTGTTACTCCCACAACTTGGGATGGCATGTGAGTAAGCAATTGCTCCCTTTCCCACAGTTTGCCACGGCTGGCATTTTTATCTGAATAGATTGCCCAGATCTTCTTCACCAGACCTGGCAACTTCTATTGTTGCATCTGTGCTTTTCCCACAGTCTGCACAGTGGAGTCTTGGTGTGCTAATTCCAAACCTATCACCTCCGTGTAGGCCTGAAATTAACGCCTTCCTTTTCTCCATCTGTGCCTGTCTTAAGTTGGCTTATCTTGTGGGAGCTTCCTCCTTTGTCAGTGTTTGAGACAATTTATTGCGTTCTTTCAGTCCTAACAAGAGCATCTACTGGAATGGAACTTAGAAGAAGTCCAGATCTGGTCCTTACCATAAAATTTTGCAGTAGTATTGTATGAAAAATAGAATAAAATTAAACAAAATTAATTGCATGAATGGGATTCTTATGTCTCATCACAGATGTCACTCTCTCTCACATGACTGCTCAGAGAGAATCAGACTCTGCCTTTCTGCTTCATGCACTCCTGGCTGACCACAAGACAGCCTTGGGAGGAAGAACACAGTGATTCTGAAATGTCTCTTAGATGATGACACCAGTCCTCAAGGGCTACAGAGTAGGAGCAGTGTGCACCTGTTGCAGTGTGTACTTTGTGCTCGAGTGGGTAGGGAGCCAGGGTGTTAGTATGGGTACGCTCTGCACTTTGGGCAAGAAGATATATAATGTAGACAGATTTTACAGAATATTTAAAGTTTTAAAGGGAAGGCACTAAACTAGTATTAAGGCAAATGCTGGACCTGGATGCTTAGCTGCAGTGAATCTCTTTCCTTTTTATCTGAATGTTTTATAACCTAGTCAAGAGGGCACTTTCCCAAAATGTGGGCCATGACAGCTTTATTATCTCTGGGCTGAGAGTTTTGTTTCCTGAAGATTTTACACCAGAAGCTAAGTCTTCCAACATCCAAAATAAATACTTTAATTACAAAACTTAAATTCATAAGGCAAATATCATTCTGTTAACCCTATGCTCACTTGCCTGGGCAGGCATTCCACAGTTTGTGTGAACGCTGGCAAAATTTAAATAATTAAAATAATTAAATAGTTTAGTTAATTAACTAATACTGAAAATTAAGCAATGGGTAAATTCTCACACAGTCATTAAACCAATATTGGAAATGAACATCACTTTATCTGATTCTCAGCATCTTCAAAATAGACTATGTCTGAGCTACTAATGCTCAGTCATCCTTAAAGCCAGGAAAGACATACGGAAATTTAGAAATCTTTCAGCTGAACCATTTTTGAAATAATGTCTTGTGTTACAATTAATTCATCCTTCCATATCTAAATCTTCACTGCTGATAAAGGCTCGGATTTAAGCAAACCTAGACAGTGCAACTCCATTATTAGAATACATTTTACTATTCAAGTCTGTTTAACTAGTAAAGGTGTCTGAGGCACAAGCTTTCTGAAACAGAATGCTTAGACAACTGTAGTGCATCTTAAAAAGCCTTCCCAGTCAGAATCAATATCCAAGAAAAGAGTATCCAAGTTGATTGAACAAGGTACAAAAAAGAAAAAAAGAAGTGCTACGATTCTAACAAAATTCTGCAGAAAACTGAAGGAAACGGAAGTGTGTGGGATGAAGTTACTTGTTATTTATTCTGACAATGTCTACATCTTACTTTTGACCCATCAACAAGTAGTGCAATCTTGTCACAGTAATTATTTTGGAAATGTCTACAGTATGTGTGCTTTATGTAATATGATTATGTGAGAGACTAAGTTACACAAAGCAGAATATTGTATATAGTTAAGGTAGGTACATGACATTTTTGGCTGACCTATCTCAGATGGCCTGAGAACACATCAACCATGAACTAGAATATAGCTAAATACTATAGAAAGGTAATCAAAGAAGTGAAACCAATTAGATTATAAATCTAACAAGTACAATTTGAACAGTGGGTTGTTTCATTTCAAGGTTTTTTGCCCTGTAGAACTTTAGGAACATACCTCATGAAACATCCATAAGCCATATATTTTTAATGATACATCCACTCTTTCTCAGAGAGTGTGACTGAAAAGTGTAAGAGAAAACATGGCTTATAGATTGAGTGATTACAGTTGTGAAAAAAATATAATGTTTCAATATGAAATAAAAAAAGACTCCTTAGCAGGACCATCCTGTGTTGGAGAAGTTAAAGAATAAATTTGGCCATGCTCTCAAGTAAAATAGCTGCATGTTGAAACTATATAGGCTTGTCTATTCTATGTTACTATCTATTTAAAGCTAGAATAAGACTTTTCCTTATGCATTTAGTGGATTCCACCTCCTGAGATGCTCCATGATCTAGAAGTGCAGTTGATATGCTTAAGCACCATATGTGCTTAAGGCACCTTGACATATTGGACCTGATAAACGTAATGCATGGCTGCTCTGTATGTTTATGTTGAAAGAAAATGAAGTCTCGCTGCTGAATAGAATTCTAGCTCAGAAGGATAACCAGAATTCACATTAAACCTATAAAAAATAGTGATTCTTTTCAAAGACCAACATGACAGATCATGATCTGTAGGATTATTTTATTTTTCTGTCAACTTTATAGATGTACATTCATAGATGTAGATCATAAACACTGGTATTTATCCAGAAAACAATCCTTTATCCTGAAAACAATCAAATTAAGGTATGTTTTTTTTCTCCTTATTCTGAATCTGTTTATAATTACTGTGAATTTTATCACAGACCAAGCTAAGATGAAGAGTTTTTATGTAGTTGTGATCTTGTATCTGTGTATTGCCCTTCAAATTGGAATCTAAAATACATTCAGTGAGACTGTTACAGGCATTTATCTTCTCTATCTGGATTCTTATTTTCACTAAATATACAAAGAGTTAATTTCTTTTAGTGTTTTTGCCTTTCTTTCAAATTTCATAAGTAGCAGACTGCTAGTTCAGAAGATATGAGAGAGAAAAACATAAAAATCCATGTGATAAGAAGCATTTGTAGTAAAACATCCACACAGTTGATTAATGGCCTCCACACATTCTAGTATTTATATCTATCGTCATAATTGCTCCTTGGGTTTGATCCCACAAAATTCACATGCAGAGCAACGTGTGCATTAACAAGTGTAATTTAAAGCCCTGCAAGCACACAGAAATTTATTTTAATGAGAACCCTGCTGGAAGTCACTGCTGAGAGCCTTAGGAAAGGTAAGGCTTCTAAGAGGAATCAGATGACAAACATCTTATTAGCATGAGAAAGCTTTCTCTTTTTCTTTCTCTTATTTTTTCCCTCTGTGTGTGTGTGTTAGTCTTTGTATTCCCTTTTATACCTATAGCTATTGCTACCCATATCATTATCTGAAGGAGTTGTGTAGATTCCCCCATAGCACACATTAAACATGTTCCTGATGACTGATAATAAAATACACTATTCTCCATTCCTTTTAGGCTCCTGTCTTATTAGACAAAGGGGCAAAACTTTGTATACTTATGCAGACTAAATCAATACTAATGAAAGTAATTATAAAAAACAACTCCCCCACCACCCAGTTAAGGTAACCCTCACATTCACAGCCAATATCCAGCCAGCTCTACTGTGAAATTTTTTCTGTCCTTCAATTCTCTTAACTGTTCTATTTTATAAGTCTAAATTTAAAACAAACAGATGAAATAAACCTTGTGACCAGCCTTTGGTGTTTGATTTGTTTTCAAAAAAATAAAACCACACACAATTGCATCTACCACAAAAAAATTGCCAAAGAGCAAAATATAAAATGAAAAATAAAACCCCCAATAAATTCTTTCCTTAGAAACAAGACTCACAGCCAGCAGGGTATAGTAGAGCAGGAAATATGCACAACTGGCTAATCAGGTGGTGGCATATGTATTTTTTCAATAAATGGATTTTGCATGAGGCTTTTCTTACATTGAGGAAACTTGAGGAGAATTTCTATTCCTCAAAATGCCTAGTTATTAAATGAAATTATTCCCAAATATTAATTTTGTTGAGACAAAACTGAATTGAGAAAAATATCAGTAATTTAAAGAATAAAAAGAAGCCCAAAAAAGAATGGTTGCAATTATTGCATAACCAACAAAATAAGATTCTAAACTTTCAGTTAGATGTATATTTTTTAAAAACATTTTTTTTAAAGAATGAAAATGCTCTCACAATTATTTCAAGAGCCCTTTGTTTTAAGATTACAAGGAATAAATATTTGAACAACAATCTGTTTTACATTCTATCAGAATTTATGTTTACTGATGTGCTCATATACTTCCATCACAATGAACCCAAAATTTTTGAAGAATTAATTGACCCTTTTTAATTTTGAAGATTTTTCTTCCCTAAATGAGATATTTATGCATTCAAATTTAATCTGGATTATCTTGTATAGTTGGGAGGGTTTCTTGTTTGGTTGGTTTTGATTCTGTTTTTTTTAGGGGGGGAATTTAACTATAATTATTAGGTATGTTGTTAATTAATACCCTCACTTTTTTAAAAAAGTCATGGTTGTTCATATGTAGCTTGGGTATAAGATCTTAATGCATTCTCAATATGCACAAAATCTGAGGTATATATTTGAGGTATTCTTTCAAATAAAAGATTAATTTCTTCTTTAGGAAACAGGGAGATTGATAATGCAGCTATATTTCAAAAAGTATTTAAATTTTGAATTCTTTTAACTCACAGTCACTTGCAAATTCTCATAAAACTTATTTTGTCCTCAAAGGAAAGACCAAGAGATATCTCTAGGCACTAAGATGTAGAATTTAAGACATTGTCTTATTCAGAACAGACAGTTCATATAGCAAAATAGCCACCTCAGGATAGGACATGTCTGAAGCACAGTCTTTGATAAACTGCAAATATTTGTGAATATTGTTTTGCACATGTGGGAAGACAGATGAGTATAAATTTTCAATTTGCACATTTTCAGGAGCAGCAGAGGTGCTGGGAGCTTTGGCACCAGGGTCAGACCCAGTGAGGTGAACAGGGCCAGACACAGTGGTGGGATGTACATGGAGTGCCAGGGGACAGGTTGTGCAGGCCAGTCCAGGGGGTCAGCTCACTTTTGGGGTCTGGCTCAGTGGGGCCAGGCAGGACAGGGTTGCACTGCAGCTCAGGCAGAGTCCAGGGGCTGGGGGGGACCTCAGCTGTGACCATCCTGCAGCTCTGCCTGGGAGTCTCCTTCCACAACCACTGGCTGGATGGGGTCCACCCCTGGCTGCACTGGCTCTACTTTGTTCTTGACTAAGAGCAAAGTAGAGCCAAAAAAAACAAGCCTCTGGGGAAGGCTGGGATTGAAATACTCTCAAAAGGCTTCCACTGATAAGCTTTGCAGATGTAACCATCTGTGCATCTTCTTAAACCTTAGTTGTCACTTTCTTTTTCATATGGTCTCCTTGACAGGTAAATTCATTTTTAAAATTACTGGCCTCAGATCTCAGAGCTCTTCATAGAAAGAGAAATTACCATTTTCATGATTTTCACATCATAAAGGAGAATGCTTTATGCATTTTCTGAGGATGCTCAGAAGATTTTGATTCAGTAGTTCTTAATAACACTAAGCCCAAAATTAAATGCAACTCTTTGAAAGCATCAACCATAAAATAATTTACTGTCTATCATACATTATAAGGTACATCCTGATAGTCTTCAGCTTAAGCATGTTACTTCAAAAATGATATATGAAATTTCTGTATTTGGCTGTAACTGTTAATGAAATGCAAAAAATTAGAGCTATTTACTGCAGAGTGTTACATATTTCAAAATTCATCTAAATGAAATCTTCCATTGTTCCCCTACTGACTGTCAAAATTTTAAAAGTAGTTTTTTGGTAATTTACATAATTTATACTTGTCAATGCCTGTATTTGGAAATTTAGCAGCATAAAGAATTCATTCTTATATACTCAGCTTTCAGGGTAAAAAATACCTAAAGATTAAATAACTGCTATTTAATTAATTTAAAATCATGCATATTCTCTGTGGTTATAGTTCACTTATATTTCTGAAACCGTATTCAACATTAAAAGAAAAACTTTCAGTAACTACTATGACATAGTTACCGTAGCGTTCTGGCTTCTGAGGCTCCTGTTCATTTAAGAGTGAAATTACTGAGTTTCCTTTTTTCTTTTTCTTTTTTTTTTTTTTTCTTTCACTAAATAATAAGAACATGGATAATGCAACAATTCTCTAAGCAGTTCTTAGGAAATTATCTCATATTGATGGAAAGAGAAAGAATCTCGACTGCAATTTCTATAAATGCTATAACTGATTGACATCTACTTAGCACAGTTGAGCTTACTGAATCATAGGAGCTCTTTCAAAAAATATCGTATTGCTCTAAGTCAGTGTTGTCATAGTTTAACCTCATAGGGAGGTAAACAACATACAGCCATTCACTGACTCCCTTATAGAAGGATGGGGAAAAGATTTCTAAGGGTGCAAAAAGTGCAAAAACATGGGTTGAGATAGAGATGGTTTAATAGAGAAAGACAAAGTTGCACATACCAGCAAAGCAAAAAGAGGAATTCATTCACTACTGCTCTCAGCAGGCAGGTGTGCAGTTATCTCTAGAAGAGCAGGGTTTCATAATCTACATCAGTGACTTGGGAAGAAAAAGGTCATAACTGCTAATGTTAACCCCTTCCTCCTTTTTCTCCCAGCTTTTACTGTTGTGTACAATGTCATATGTGTGGAATATCCCTTTGGTTAGCTGGGGTCAGCAGTCCCAGGTATGTCCCCTGCCTAGCTTCTTATGCCGCTTTATCCTACTTGCTAGTGAGAAGGCATGAAAAGAGGCAGATAAATCCTTGATGCTGTGCAAGCACTGCTCAGTAACAGCTAAACATCAAGGTATTATCAACGCTGTTTTCAGCACAACTCTAAAACATAGTCCTGTATAAGCTGCTACGTAGAAAACTAAACCTGCCTCATCACAATCAGGATAGCTAGCTACAATACTTATATACATTAGTTGGTATTAATAGATGAAGATCATTTTGTGTCTTGCCATCCTGCTTCCACTGGCAGGGAAAGAGTGAATACTTCTCAGATACAGACAGAAGTGTAGTTATTAAATGCCGCAGTCATTCAAAGACAAACAGATGGTTGCTATTCAAACAGGGAAAAGCAGTGATTATACACATCTGTACAATACCAATAAACTCTAATATATCCGGAAGCAATTAACTGCTTTTTTTAGAGTAAAGCAAAGAATTACTCAGAACAGCTTTCATTTCATTATTTGGTCAATTTTACATAGGAGTTCTAACTATGCATAAATGGTTTTCATAATAGTGAACACAGTAGGCTTCAATGATTGCTCACTGTGAGTTGTAAATGTTCACATAGAAGAATATTATAATTTCTTTCTATCACAACCCCCCTATTTCTCTGATTTGCTGTTAATAGGAATTTGAGTCAAGGTCTCTTTGTACAATTATTTCCCAATTCTCTCTTAGCCTTCACTGGACTGACATGCCAAAAATGTTAGGCCCAAAACGCGTGTCGTATGTCAAGCTGGAAATGTACACAGGAGATGAAAACTGAAAGCTCTTGCCTCAAGACTTATGTTCTCTTGTGAGTTCTAATGTACTGGCATCTCTGCCTGCTACTGAACTTGAGTTTCACAGTTCGTAGTACTGAAACAAAAGTTCAGCCATCTGGACAGCTATGTTAATGGGTTATATTATCCTACTACAGTCCTGTGCAGCTTTTCCAATCAGACTTTAAGCAACTAAATCCTCTCTCTAGAATTAACATTCATAGGCAACGGATTGTTGTTTAAAAAAATTATTATACTTTGCCTAGCTATCCTCATTTGTGCTAACATTCAACTGACTTTGAGTATCTAATCAATATGTCATCAATTCCCAGATTTTGAGTTATATCCAAAATAAACTTTTCTAAACAGTGGACTCCAGCTGTCCACTGTCTTAAACAGTTGTTTTTTCTCTTGACTCCATTTTGGAACATCCAAGTGGTTATGTCCAGAGAAAAACTGTTTTACACAGGACTAGTTTTAATAATCAAGATGTAAGGTAGTCTGTCTTAACTGGCCTTAATGCTTGAAACAGTTTATTTGTTCATTCCTTATGCTCTTGTTTTGTCAATGATAGAGTCATGGACATCAATGTCAAGAGAGAACATCACTTTATCCAATTTGACTTTATGAATATCATACCCTTCATATGTCATGCAGGTATTTGGTACTGAGCACAATTATATTGGGTATCTTTACTTGTACTTGTACTTGTATAGACAGACCAGATTCCTTTCGCCTGGGCATAAGACCAAAGCTTTGGTTTAGAAGGCACCACAAGACTATGTTAGCACAGACCTCTGAGAGTATGCTGATTATGAGGAATTTCTATCTTCTCTAAAGCACTAAAAAAGCTTCAAGGACAGAGGTGACTTTTATCCCATTAGGTATAAGTCAAGACAAAGCAGAGTGTGTAATCTTTCAGGGAGAGCAAAAATTCCTGATTCTCTAGCAAGTCACTTATATTTTTCTGGTGTAAATCAGAAACTAATAAAAATTATTTTGTTTGTTCTGAAATATTAGTCTAATCAATCTTTTCTTAATTTGTTATTTGCTTATTTTTAATAATTTTATAAACTCCAAATCACTTCCAAATTTTCTTAGCAAATATTTTCCAAAATGAAACCAGACATAACAAAGCCCAGCAAATGATTTCTCAGAGACTCCATGAGAGCAGGACGTCTTGTCATTTTAGCAAGGTTAGTGGGTACTTGCCAGCAAGCTAGTTTTTTTGTCTCATCTAACACACATACTGTGAATTACACCTAATTTTACGTTTTTAATACTATATAATTGTAATCTGTAGATATCCAGATATCTTGTCTTCAGTGTTGCTTCCATCAACCAGCAGATGTAATCCCATAGAAAATAAAATTATAAACATGGAAAAATCCTTAAAATTTAAATCAATATTTAATAATATAAACATACTTGAGTAAATTCATATTCTTCTTTTTTTTTTACAGTGTAAGTGTTTATATGTCCAAATTAAGGATTCTAATATTGTATTATTTAACTGAATATGACTAATTTTGTTAATACATAAAGAAAAAATGTTTTGTAATACAA